>OX638103.1:17501244-17718811 GCA_951804965.1 Horisme vitalbata
GAAACAACAAATTGGCACTTTATCGCCAACACTGGACTTTAATATGCTGAAGACGAAGTACGTATGTTTTAGAGCCAGCATCATGAAAATCTCCCGAGATCATTGTTCCAGATTTAAACCATGACAATGTGATGACGTCATATGGTATTTCCGTAAGTGACAAACCAAAAAACTGTATTTTTCCTTTGCTTTGGTTAGTTTTTATCTTCATTAGATTTTGTCTGTTTTTTGTTTTCTATAAAACGTTGGCGTTCATCGCTTTAATCTCACTGTAACTAAGTAAAAAGGTACTCCTAAGGTACGAACTTATCGGTTTTATGAGTTCTTGGCTGAGATATTATAACTGGCTTAGCTACTTGTAAGTAAAAAGTACTTATACCCAAGTATTTTTTTACCAAACCAAATATTTACAACGATCAACTCATCGTGTAGAACCTAACTTATAGCAATGTCTTTACTATATAGTTACATATGATTAGCCATGTAAGTAATACCTAACTATTTAGTCCATATCAGTCGTCATCATAGAGCAAGTACATTTTCTTCTAGAATCAATAATATTTACTGGTAAGGCCAAATTAACATATTTTTTAAGGTTCCGTCAAAACATCAAAAGGAAAAAAATAACCCTCATAATATTACCCTCTTTTGTCCGTCTGTCTGTCTGTGGAGACCCTTTTTTATGGAACCCTGAACGTATCAAGTTAAAGTTAATATCAACTAGTCAGGTGTGATGTGATTGCATCTGACCTGACCACCAGTATTTTTTATATATTTCATTTTACCAAGTTGAAGCTGTGATAAAAATAAACTTCTAAATCAACGCATTCGTAATATACTGCATATTTTGACACTCGCAAGGAAAATAAAATCTATAGGGAAAACCTATAGGTTCCCATTGGCGTATCGAATCATGAACGAATACAATGTCTTACTTAGGTATAGCAAAAATTCAAATTGTTTTTATAGTCGTCACAAAAACAATATTTCCTACCTAAAAGTTTGTACGAAACCCTCTCGGTGTGCAACTCTAACTCACACTAGGCCGATTTTTGCTTAAATATCCCGGATGTAATTAAACTAATTGAGTCGCTAGCACTACGTAAATAAGGAACTATATACTTACTTATCGATTACCTACTGTAAGTTTTGCAATAGGTAACTATTCATTTATTTACAATTATGAGTTGATGTATGAAAGAACCCTTAATTTTATTTATTTGAAACTATAATCAAAACAAAAAAATAAATATACTAAAAAAACTGGTAGGTACATAACCTGCCATCTGCCATTAAAGTAATTTTACCTACCATTAAAGAGGAATAAAATAAAATGGAGAACGGTAAACAAATAGCTTACGATGAATAACATTCATGAAAGGCATAAGTTGTTATTTTTTACCGTTTTTTCGATTTAATGACTGGACTATCACACTAATATTATAAAAGCGAAAGTTTGTGTGTTTGTGTGTGTGAATATGTTTGTGGTAGCTTGATTCCGTAACGGCTGAACGGATGTGGATGAAACTTGGAATATACATAGTTTAAGACCTGGATTAACACATAGGCTACTTTTTATCCGCGAGCGAAGCCGCAGGCGGAAGCTAGTGTCAAATAAATCCAAAATACGTCGTCCGAATAATCCTTAAGTAGCAACGAAAAGTGACAAATCTCTGAGCGAACTTGTCACTTGAACCGGTTTTGACGTTAGGTACATATGTATATAGTGAAAGAAGCTCTGTCTAAACATGCTATGCTGAAGTTACGCGACCGAAAGTTCAGCATGATTACTCCTGCAATGCTATTTGAATTACAGATGACACATTATACTGAAATTACATTGCGTTACGGGTGGTGTACGGGGTTCCAGCCCCCATCTTCGGTACCCAAGCCAACCTCACCTGCACGTGGTGCACCCTGCTGAACGCCGAACGGGGCTCTGGCGGCGGCTGATTGCGGCATAGCACAGCCTACATCGGTACAGCAAAATCCCCTGGCCACCGACGGGCAGCAGCGTCGGTGGTGCGAGAAACTGTGCCCTGCGATCCCCAACCCGCATGCCCAGCGTGGGCATGTCCCCCATTATTAGGGGAGGCCTATGTCCAGCAGTGGACAGATATAGGCTGGTGTGGTCCGTAAGTTTTACCGTAAGTTTGTCAACATCAGCTGAAAAACTTACGTCGCGTAATTTTTGGCATAGTGTGTTTAAACGCTTAGGGCCTTACTTATGAACATCTTTCAAAAGATAAACGATGCTTAGGTTATTGCCATCTCTTACCGTTGGATAATGATAAAAAGTGACAGGGCTAACTTTGAGCATTGGTTAACGTTGAGTAGCGTTCATAAGTAAGGGGGTTAGAGTGGTAATCAGATCAGTTAGTTTATCTTTAATTATAATGTAAACTATAGTATTCATTTGTCAAGTTGATGGGCAATGGATGACAATGCATCGTATTGCAAGTTCCAAACATACCTACGATGCAATGGTGGGCCATGTCTTAGATCCATCTTCAGGTATCATGTATACCAGCTCATAGTCCCATAATTCCAAAAGCCAAGTTTTTGTCCTACGTACGATCATACAGAGAACTAATAAAAATTATATATGTCGAGGAGTGTCTGGAGATCATATCTGGTGGTATATGATCTTGAGTGAAATGCCATTTGTAGTGCTGTGGTCGTTGAAATGCTTGACACATCGTAGATGGACTGTCAGATGGGACGTTTGGGTGACGATCCAGAAACGCCATGAAAAAAAGAAGAAGAAGGGAGCGTGGGGCGCGGGAAGGGAGGATCGAACACGAAAATAAAAAGGTTAAATATGATGGGATCGCGATGGATTTTGGGAATGAAAAGGAAAAGCACTACAAATGGGAGATCGCTGCATTCCTCGATATGTGCTTACACGTTGGATTTACCTCATCTCCGACATCAGAAGTCGCGGATAGTGAATGCACGCCTACAATCAAATGCATGCGCGGTGGATGATGAAAATGGCATTACAAGTCGCTAGCATTCGAGTAATCAAATCGGCGTCAGCTCGTCGCCGCAACAGAGCTAACTTTACGTTAGAAAAGTACTGAAAAAGATGTTCACCTGTTGGAAGATGTGATGCAATGCAACATTGTCAGTCACAGGATGCAACGAGTTACCGGCTTCGCATGGCTTGCATAGAGGATAAGATTCACACTGCGGAATGGATGTTTGCATGATTTGCAGCAGCGATTTGTTCAGAGTCTGGGATTGGTAGTACCATGGTTTCCTTGTGATATCCACGACGCAGGAGAGAGTCCCGCCCAGTATCAGAGCTATGTGTGTGATGTTGGATGTTGTTTTGCTTTGACTTAAATCTACACCGACCATCTGAATTATTGCCATAAAAGGAATGTTACATTTACACAAAATGGATACCTGCAATGAACATGAATGCAGCAATATTAGTTTGTAGTCAATGATCCATCGCGTACCCTCTTCAAAATAAAAATGATTTACAGCATAGATGCTTGACGGCAGTAGACTGCTACACTGAATATGGATTAGCAGGAGCGTTTACACTGAGATGGATGAGCTGTGTGGCATGTGATGTTTGTGATGAAGATAACCTATGGAACTGCTTCCTAAAGTGGAAAGAATATACTATGATGAGCATCATATGATGAACCAACTATGTTAAAAGAATGCAAGAAAATATAGAACAGGAAATGTATATTGAATGACAATGTTATTTGAAAACTATGTACCTATATCAAAGTTCCTGATTACCACTTTCACTGGCTGTGCTTATGGTTTGTAGACAAGATAGGCCACAATGTAATGGTTTGTTTTGCATCTGGACTGTAAAGGTTGATGCATTTATTTAATGGTGTATTTATCCGGTGAGTTCATACAATTTTTAATTTAACATTGATAATTTAATGGCAAGTTGGTAGACAGCTTTCTAATTGATCTGCCATAGGTTTGATAAGGAAGGTATACTAATATTTTGTAATGTTCGGACTTGCCCCTAACTACAATGTACATACATGGTACTGAATTACTAAGCAATATCATGAGTGTGTAATGAAGCCTATACAACCCTTTAAGTTTCAAGTTAGTTGTTGTAATAAAATAGTTCATTAAGCTTTCACTGCTTATTTGTAATATTAGTAATTTCAGTAATGGTTGTGAGTCTATGCTATATTAAGTCTGTCATCTGTAACACAGTTGTTACGGTTGAATGCAGTTTGTTTAAAAAAATTACATTTATTTTAGACAAGAATTATACAAAGACAATTAGAACAAAAGTATTTCAAAAAATTATTGTCATGTGAATTTAATGGTGTGGGTTCGAGTCCCATAGGTCTGATTATCTTATTGTGCATTTGCATTGACGGTATGAAAGTGTAATCTAATCCAGTGTAGTCCATAATACAATGTGCTAACATTGTTTTCTTTTCATGTCCTGAAACATACTGTGAATGCGCAACCGACTCTGACGAATAATTTGGGTATATTATATGGCCAACGTGACGAGCTTCTGGAGAGTGTGCTGTGGTGTTCTGACGGATGTACAGAATGTATGGGTTTATTTGGTGAGCATTTGGATTTATACTTACTGGGATGATGATGGAAACAGAACTAAAGCGTGAGCTACAGATAATCTTTTGGAGTAGAGATACTCGTGATCCAATTCATGAAGGAGTTGGTGCGGAGATAGTATTGATACAACCCACATACCGCTGAACTACCTGTTCCACTCAATTTTACTACACCTACCATACAATTGATAACGTCATCGGTCTGACAATGCTAACGGTACCTGTCATGGCTGCTTTCAAGATGAAAAAAACAGTGGAACATGTATGTCTATGTCATCCTACACTGCACTGCCACAGGCGAAACTGGAGCAAAGTCCGGGTTACAAAAACTGCTTGATCAAGGCTCTCAGAACGCAGGCAGTATCGGGAATTTTAGAGCAATGTTGACACCAACCCAGAGTCTTCCGTTATTCTAGGGAGTTGGATTGGCTGGGGTTGAGTTGGCGGGGGCAATGCACATACACATACACCCCAACGCGAGACGTCAGTGCAGAACTTTCCCCCCTACTTTAAATTAGAATTAGAAAGTAATGTTGTTCAAGAGTAAACATTTTGTAATACTTTTATGTGAGCCGAAGTATCAAACCCAGCAGTTGAATGCTATAGGCTGATGATGATGATGATGATGATGTGCCTTTTTTTATTGTTTGGTTTCGATAATACGTATAGTAATCTATTGTAGATTTGTGAGTTGTATTGTGAAAGTCATTAATACTCTCACACTTAGTACTTAGTTGTTAAATATTTCACGGTATAGTAACCTAAGTAGTTGTCAGATTCTAAGCTAGAGGATTGATAATACACAATGAGAATAAAATAAACTATTACTATTAGAATTTATTTGGGTCAGAATGACCGAGCAGGAGAACAAATAAGCTGGCAGAATTTATTTTGCAGATTGAACACTCACACGAGGACGAGTGAGATGTCAGTATGGCCGGATCAAAAGAGCAGCAACGATAATATTAACTCTCAATAGCGCTTCCCCCTCACTTTAAGATAAGTACCTGCGAGTCATTTAGCTTTTTGTATGCGAACCTGAAAATGTGTAGTGATTCTAGTAAGACGGAATCCAGGGTTGCTGATCGTGGCATGCGGTTGCGGGCTCTGTAATGAAATATCTCTGACTCTCGCTCGATAATGTAGGAAGTATTGACACGTCACGTTCACTTGATTTTGGAATCATTTAAAATTTTAACGGATGCATATTTCGTGGATGACACTGCATTACATTGCAAACATGTGGATATGCATTGGGTGTGATGTGTGGTTTGTCTCTGGATCCTCGGTGGAATTTGGTACTGAACGGTATCTGAGGTTGTCGACAAAGAGTCGGAATTATGTTTGGTTTGGTTCTAGATACCTACCTAAGTATTTGTGGCACCTACCTGCGGTAAAACTGGTTGAGCACGCTTTTACAAAATAGGCTATGCCTACGCTGCGCATTAACGTTGTGACTGCTAAGTAAATAAAGAGTTCGGTTTGGTCGGATCGTGTGCGGGCCAAGTTGTCGGAAAAATAAAAATGAAGGCGACGGGACGTGTAACGTTGCAAATACGGCAATGTGGAGCAAGTGTGGAGAAAATTTTATTGGCGAGTTTTGCGTGAGACTGAATGTGTGAATACTGTTCTAGGGTCGGAACAAGGCTGTTAATACTGTTCCAGAGTCGGAACAAGGCGTTTAATACTGTTCCAGGGTCGGAACAAGGTGGTTAATACTGTTCCAGGGTCGGAACAAGGCGGTTAATACTGTTCCAGGGTTGGAACAAGGCGGTTAATACTGTTCCAAGGTCGGAACAAGACGGTTAATACTGTTCCAGGGTCGAACAAGACGGTTAATACTGTTCCAGGGTTGGAACAAAGTGGTTTATACAGTTTCGCGTTCGGAAAAAGACGGTCAATACTGTTCCAGGGTCGAAATGAGGTGGTTAATACTGTTCCGCGGTCGGAACGAGGCGGTTAATACTGTTCCACGGTCGGAACAAGACGGTTAATTCTGTTCCGCGGTCGAAACGAGGCGGTTAATTATGTTCCGCAGTCAGAACGAGGTGTTGAATCCGGTTCTGCGGTAGGAACCAGTCGGTGAATAATTCCGTGGTCGGAAAGAGGAGGTGAATCCGGTTCTATGGTCGGAACCAGGCGGTGAATCCGGTTCTATGGTCGGAACCAGGCGGTGAATCCGGTTCTACGTTGGAGCCAGGCGGTGAATACAGTTTCGCGGTCGGAACTAGGCTGAGAATACTGCTCACGGGCGGGACAAGCGATTGAATTCTGTCCAACGGGGACAAGCGATTGAATTCTGTCCAACGGGGACAAGCATGTGGTTGAATTCTGTCCAACGGGGACAAGCATGTGGTTGAATTCTGTCCAATGGGGACAAGCATGTGGTTGAATTCTGTCCAACGGGGACAAGCATGTGGTTGAATTCTGTCCAACGGGGGCAAGCATGTGGTTGAATACTGTCCAGTGGGGACAACTAAGCGGTTGAATACTGTCCAGCGGGGACAACTGTTGAATTCTGTCCAAAGCGCCCCGGAGCAATGTTATTTTATTATAAACTTAATTTGTTTATTTATGTAAGTTATAAAACCTTAATTTGTTTATTTATTTACATCTGAATTGTACTATTACATACTTGACTAACTTATTAAACCATATCCGAACAACCGATCAATTGTATGTTAAAATGACCAAAACAGTAAAAACTTAAAACATCTTTATAATGGCTGCGTGCTACGACGCGTTGCGTTTGCGTGCGTGCGTTTATACGACTGATGAAATTAAGGACTGAGATGTGAATCTAATTCATAAGTTTGAGTATTGCCAGTTTCAAGCGCGGTTTGATGGCTATGAGTAGAGTTGCTCTGAATAAGTTTACGTTATGGTGCGTGTAAGCGTTTGTGCTACAGATTATTGGGGCTTGTGATTCCTATTTCAAAGAGTCATTTGCGTATAACTTTGGTAGATAGCCTTGAAAACCAGCTTAATTATTAGGCGGATTGATGCCCAACTGTCAATGTCATGATCAGCAACACAACTGTGCTTATTTTACCTACCTATCAGTATTCGATGAAACAAAAATTAATGAGAACTGTTTGTTGGCTAGAATTTTTCAGGTTAACAAGCAGAAACTAGCAATCCGAATGTGTATGTACATACTCATACTTCTTGCCTTTTACTTAATCAATGGCGTCTGAGATGGCACTTCCACAGTTTATCCATAGTATCACACAGGGACGTGTGAAATGTCAGAATTGGCCGTGTCGAGGAGTGTCTGGAGACCATATCTGGTGGTATATGATCTTGAGTGAAATGCCATTTGTAGTGCTGTGGTCGTTGAAATGCTTGACACATCGTAGATGGACTGTCAGATGGGACGTTTGGGTGACGATCCAGAAACGCCATGAAAAAAAGAAGAAGAAGGGAGCGTGGGGCGCGGGAAGGGAGGATCGAACACGAAAATAAAAAGGTTAAATATGATGGGATCGCGATGGATTTTGGGAATGAAAAGGAAAAGCACTACAAATGGGAGATCGCTGCATTCCTCGATATGTGCTTACACGTTGGATTTACCTCATCTCCGACATATATTTATAACATAACACAACCGGTTTAGTTTTATGTAGTGGCTAAACTAAGATTTCTAAAATGCGCTGGAATGCTCCATTAGATAGGTATTGATTTTTTTGTCGATTGATTTATTTTAAATTCACTGCATATAATGTAGGTACTTATTAACCGACTTCAAAAAGGAGGAGGTTCTCAAATCGTCGGAACCTTTTTTATTCGACTTTTCTTCTATGTATGTTCACCGATAACTCCGTCAATTGTAGACCGATTTTCAAAATTATTTTTTTGTTTAAAAAAGTATACTTCACCGGTGGTCCTATATAAATTTTATTCCTGAGGGATTGGTACTTTTCCCGGAAAACTCAAAAAACCTCATCTTCACTTGTAATTTTCGTCCTATGATCACCAATATCTCAGTCTGATTTTCAAAATTCTTTAGAGCAATAAGTAAGAAGTGATTTATTTGAAGTCAGTTTTTTTTAAGTCCTAATTGTTTAATATTTTTATTTTAAGTTAATAAATTTTGGATATGTTATTTTATTTTTTATTATTTTAATACCCACGAGCCACGATACAAAAGTAACTAGAGAACCCTAGTGTGTGTAGTTTAGACCTTTTTTAAGCAACATGGCAGCTAACACAACAAATACACTTCCAGCCCAAACAATGTATTTATTTACAGTATTCGCGTACCCTCGGGGTCGGACGGTGATAGGTTGACAGCTTGATTGATTTGCAACTAGCGCCATTCGACGCCATGTGCGGTGAAACTAATGGCCTTTGTTTGGCTTATCTACTCTATTTTGAACTTTATTTTGAATACTTTTTTTTTCTCAGAAAATCTAAGTAAGTACGATTCATTTTGTTAGTTTGTGGTGAAACGCAATATAAAAAACCGGCCAAGAGCGAGTCGGTCGCACGCGCGAAGGGTTCCGCTTCCGTACCGTAAGGGAGCCCCACTTAAATATTTAATTTACTCTGTTTTTAGTATTTGTTGTTATAGCGGCAACAGTACAATACATTACTGTGATTTTTAACTGTCTAGCTATCACGGTTCATGAGATATCGCCTGGTGACAGACAGACAGACGGACCCATTTTTATCATTTGGGTACGGAACCCTAAAATTGTTGACAAAATTTTGTTATTTTCTAATCGACGACCTCTGTGGCGCAGTGGGCGAAGGCTCGCCTGTGACGCAGAAGGTTGCGGGTTCAATTCCCGCTGCGGGACAAATGATTGCATGTTCTGCAGATATTTGTCTCTGGTCTGGGTGTTCTCTATGTATGATAAGTATGTATTTACAAAAAAAATGTATCTATGTAGTATATCAATCATGTGGTTCCCATAATACAAGCTCTGCTCAGTTTGGGGCTACATGATGCTGTGTGATAGCGTCCAGGATTAATTATTTATTTGTTATTTATATTAAATCACCACTAAATCTACAAACTGACACATTATGTAGGTGCATTAGCCATCGCGCTAACATTGCCACGTTATAGTCAACAAAAAAATGGGCGTAGGCAAACAAGTGGATGTACCAAGTCGCATCTATTCTACACATAACATTTATCTATGTGATGCGAGGACATCCCTATTCCACTAATTGCTTTCGATAAAGTGTGGGGTAGGGAGGGGAAATGTCGATTAAATTGGATGTGATGTTAGAATTTTTATCGTTGGCCTGGGACATTCTCTTTTGTAATGTACCTAATGGAAGTGGGGCTTACCACGATCGAAGGTATTATATTATTTGTTCATAATTGAATTTGTACGATAAAAGATGATAGGACTAAAATAAACTATTTCTTTTGTTTTAGAACATCTGCTTTTGTCAGGCAGAGCCTCCTCTTGGGATATCTTTTTCTTTTGTAAAGTTACGATAAAATTTCATAATTTATGTAAAACTGGTAAAACTCTGTACTTACTACTTGTTATGGTATCCATGTTTTTTTATGCTAGTAATAATTTTGTATAAATATACCGACATGTTATCGCTTTTAGTAGCTACAATTTTTTTTCACGTAGCTTGTGCCCGCGGCTTTACCCGTGTTGTACCCGGATGCGAAGTAGTAATATTATATTATTCCAGGTCTAGAACTAAAAACCTGCAAAATTTCAACTCAATCCGTTAACTAGTTTTGGCGTGACAGAGGAACAAACATTTGACCAACTTTCGCCTTTTTAATAGGTATCAGTAGGATGGCAAAGTCAAAAAAAGTTAAAGTAAAACCACAACCTAGGCAGTCCGTGGTAAAAGTATAAATATAATTTATTTTGTTGGAACCACAAGAAAATTTTAAATCGTATTTTTTTTTATGCTAATTCGTAACGCGACCAAACAGACAGGAATTGGCAAGAAACTCTGCTTGGCTTATTTTTTTTTCTTTTATCCATCCAGTCCATATCAAACGTTTATGGACTCTGACTAACACCTCTAAGTTCTTTCTAATCCTATAGATTTAAATGAACCCACTTTCAACTTTCAAAGTTCCAACCGCCAATTTCTTTTATTATTTAAATCACATCCAAGATGCATTTTAATCTCCCATGGCTGGATTGAGTCACGGACATTCAAAGGGCCCCTTATTCGAAGGGCATTTGCCCTGGCTTTATTACGATTTTACTGTGCGTCGCTAATGCAGGGGATCTTTCATGGTGTCGAGAAAGTGCTATGGGATTAATTTATTGATATTATAGCGAAGACGGATGATGTTTGGTGAAAGAAATGTATAAGTTGTTACTTCCTACTATTATAATCCTATCCTTTCGTATCCTACTTCCTTCATAATAATATTATAAATGCGAAAGTTTGTGCGTATGGATGTTTGGATGGATGTTTGTTACTCTTTCACGCAACAACTATTGAACGGATTTGGATGAAACTTGGAATATACATAGTGTATAACCTGGCTTTTTATCCGGGTCCCACACGAGCGAAGCCGAAAGCGGAAGCTAGTATCTAAACAATAAATTTAAATCCAACAAAATAATTTGAGTAAAGAGTAAAGATTTATTATTTAACTAATAAAAAAAATAGAATCGGCACTATTTGCAAAATAGTGCTTGACGCAGAGTTTATAGCATGCTTAGATTATCGATAAATTTAAAATTCGTGTCTAATGTAATGAGTAATGAGTGACTGATGCATGGGCCTAAATAATTACTTATTCTAAATTTAAAAAATCAAACATCGAACGCATGCTATTGATGGGCACGGCTTGTTTATTTACTCAGCTGGTATCACGAGCGGGGTTCTGTATCGAGTGCCTAACTGCCTAGTTGGTATTGGTAACAAACTGTTTGATGTCCGATTACGACTGGCACTTAGCGTTTTATGTTGCGTTCATGTAAAGTGACCGATTATTGAACGCTTTCTAGAGATAGCACTGACGTATACCCACTGGCCAGTAGTACCTACTGATGTAGACTGGTTATTAAACGTACTTATGTACAAGTAACATCTGAGTAGTGCCCAGTGACGAGGTACCACCATATTTGTTATTGTGAGAGAACCGCAGGCTATCAGGCAAAAATAATCTCACAAATATGTTGGTAGTACCACCATATTGGATACCACGATATTTGCGGTTTAGCTAAATTTACTACATTTACAAAATTACATAAAACATATTTTGAGTGAACTTGTATTCGTTTTGTTTGAAAATATTTTTCGTTCTGAGTACATACCAACCTATCTACATTTCTAAGCAATATCAAGTTCATTGATCGAATGAGATCAATGAAAAATGTGTTATTTGTTTTTGTTTTTAAGAGCCGTATCATAAAATCCAGTAAGATCAAACAGAAAATAATGTAACGTAAACATGATCCTACACTTTAGGTAGGTAGCTTACCTACCTACTCGAGCTCTCTTTTTATTAGGCCTACCGAGGTTTACTCGTATATCTACCAAGTATAGCTACCTTCATAAGAACGTAAGAAGGATTATTTATACCTAATGCAAGAAAAATAACTTTGTGATGGTAACCTACACAGAATAATAGTGAATGCCCTCCGGCCAGGTGGGTGGAGTGACGATTTGCTGTCAGCTGCTGGTAGAAGCTGGGTGCGTCGAGCTGAGGACAGGGCGCAATGGCACTGATTAGGGAAGGCCAGTCCATAGTGGATTTCTAGAGGCTGATGATGATGATGATGATGATGAAAAATACACAAACCTGAAGAATGATTCCCGCGATAGGCATGCCTATTCACAATCAATACGTTATGAAGCTCATAGAATGTGATGTTTGTTACCCAAGACACTTTGTTTACACAATATGACATAAATATAAACAAACTGCGCTTCAATTCAACGCCTTCGTCGAATAGTTAGTGGCATGCGCCATTCCTCGATCAACCGACGATCAAGTATCGATATAAATGTAAACATAATTAGTAGATAGTAGATACGTAGATACATTTAACAAACACACACACACACACATAATAATAACAACAATTTACAAAACTAGTACAAGACCAAAACAAAAATTAATTTATGTGTGTGTTGCAGTGTGACAAAAAGATCTCAACGATAAATTTTGCTCAATGAGCAAACACTGATTTACTGTTATATATAACCCACCGAGGTAATAAGAAGAGCGAGATGCTATATAGCAATAATAGTTGGTAGGTTGGTAAAATGTAAAAACAGTACATAGTAGATACCTTTAATATATTCAGTGCAAAAGGGACAGCTATTGAAGACTCAAAGTGAAGATAATGAAAGTTTTAATGCGTGAATTGATGTTAAGAATTTACCCGACAAGTGGTTGCTAAGCTCAGAGTTACGAATCAGTACGTAGGTTCCATAACTGATACACTTACCTACTACACCGACAACACTGAAGATACATGCACAAACTGCGGCCAGTATCGTTGCTTCCGTCGGATAGAACGTCGCATTATGCACTTCCATTTTCGAAACGTTTTCGTACACGGACCAATTGTCATACATCGTGGTAACGGTTAACACTAGCACATCACTAGTCACATTTGAATTCGGAACTTTGATTCGTCATTTTGTCATTGACTTAAAAGTTGTCTTTTATTTTCGCAGCCATGTTTCTTGGATGTCACTGTCACCGCATGACGATGTCTGCAACAAAAAAAGAATTGGGTTACTTTTTTAGTCGGAGCTGTATTTGTGAAGGCGTAATGAGCTCCACGTGGGTTAGTCACATTACATAAATAAACGTAGTTATTATCTTTTGTTTAGGCCAGGTACCTTGTCGTATGAGGAAATGTCAAGGTGGGCTACCTAATTTGGAGTCATAGCTCGTCAAAGATCTCCGGAGACATATAATTTAAAATTTCTATTGTATGGTGCGTTTGCGAGAACGTAAAACTTAATTTGCATTGCTAAGTTTGATAATACCGGAACAAAAAGTTCAAGTTCTTGACATGATGGTAAAAGAGTTCAAAACCCTGCACAAAGGGCAACGGCATAGGAACTGAATAAACACGTTGCGACGATTCCATGTAATAAGAATAACAAAACGCAATGTTTGTTCGTAATTATTTGTTTATTCTTTACTGATTTATGAATCGATGAAATGCATTTCCTGCTGCAGAACAAAACATCCAAGATAATTAATGTGTCTTATTTATTTACACTTATTTATTAAAACTGACAACATTATTGAATGCAAGTATGCAACCGAAAATTAGGGAATGGCAAAATTTTATCGATAGATTTTACACTATTGTTTATCGGCGAAATGATATTTCCCTTCACTTCAGTATCAACAGAACCATAGATCTTGTTTTTAATTTTAAATTAAAAACTCTAAATTCAAATACTACTATTTTAAAAAATTACTATTTTTTTGTTTAGATTCTTAGAAATTTTCATTCATTTGTATTGTGCTTGCCTTATATCTACGGCCCGCTTCCACTTCAAATGTTGCTTTACCCAACCCAACACATACATTATTCCATTATTATGTGTAAACCTAACCTACAATTATAAGATCTGACAATGTATCATAAAGATTGCAATAAATAGCTATTACTATTACTATATCACACTCTTTCCTGAATCTTAAGATGTGAAGCAACTGTAAAATCCTATGCTGAATAGTCACGCAGCGAGCGAGAACATTATCATAAGCTAACATGGATGCATGTTATTCGAAGATTTCTTCGACTGGCACAGTTACCAAGTAACAATTAACACCACTATCGTCTACATCCGTTAGATGATTATGACTATCCCCAGTTAACGCGTCGTTGGGTTTATGAGAAAGGTTTGGTAAGCTCAGAAAGTGCTCTGTATACTGTCAGATTTGGAGTAGTTGATAGTTCGAGATGGTTTACTTTATTATTACACTAGTGATTACGGTGAAGGTAAAGAACAGGTTTTTTTTTATAGAAAATCTCACTTAAATAAGTTTTACTAACTAAAAGTAGGTGTACCTAGTTTCTCACTTCTTACCTAATTCAGTCTCGCGGCAGTCTTAATAGGCTATTTGTTAGTACAGAACACACAAGTAAATTCATTTGCATAGAGCGTGCTAAATTGATTTATTCATAAATTCTCAACACTAGTAAAGATAACAAGAGTTATTACGCAGTGATATATCTCAAGTCTCGACCGACACTTTCCGCCAATGAGTTCATTTGTAGAAGTCAAAATAGAAGCTGAGCTCTCTATTCTAAATTCAAATCTGCCAAGCCAAGGCCGTAATTGTTTACAGTACAATGGTTCACCGGTATCACTGCGCTATCATTTCTGAATACAAACTGCTTATAATCGAGTAACATAATCGAGCGGTTAATGATGTACTCTGCATAAGTGGCGATAGCCGAGTATCGATAATTTCGCATCCTTATTAAGCATTCTGAGAACTACAAATTGATTGTGAGGAAACTTTTGACCTTTTTTGTTTTATTAGGATAGGAAAGTCAAGCACTGAATCAGCGAATGAATCATTCATAAAATTCGACCAACATAAATATTGTGTCCGGTCCGGAGGGACGGGTAATCAAAGACCACAGATTGAGTTAAATCTGAACCTGAAATATCCTTTCGGTTATGTATACTCATCACTCAGTAGGTAGATTTAGTTAAGTAGGTTTTATTTCCTCGTAAATTCTGTATCATGTCGGAAGTATAGTAGGTACTAAAACTTAAAGTAGCTTGAAACAATAAAAATAACTGAATTTACATGTGAAATAAGCATTTTTTGTTTTCCGCTCTAGAAGGTTCATCGCTGCATTCACTTTCATTTAATTATTCTTTCTCTTCAATAAAGTTCAGTTTAGAGTAGTACGTAGGTATGTTCAGTTTAATTTAACCACATAGGTAATTAGAAATTCACAGGGAAATAACAATATAATCTAATCAATCACCACATTATGTAGAAGGTAAGGTATTAAAGTTAGATCTAGGCATAATTAAAACCATGAGTAGGTAGCTCAAAGATCTAAGATTTAAATTTCATTTTTTTTTTAATTGCAGCTTATCAAATCAAATACTAGAAGGAGCACCCTTTGTTCCGGTAAAATAGATCGTTTGCTACATGTCCAGATCTGTAGGTATAGATTTTGGGACCAATCAACTTATTCATCGCATACTATTGATAAAAAACCGACCAAGTTCAAGTCGGACTCACGCACGAAGAGTTACGTACCGTTGTATGGAAGCCCCACTTAAATATTTATTATATTTGTTGTTATAGCGGCAATAGAAATACATCATCTGTGAAAATTTCAACTGACAAGCTGCCACGATTCATGAGATACAGCCTGGTGACAGACAAACAAATAGAGCGTCGAGTTTTAGTAATAGGGTACTGTAGCAATCGCCTACATTGCGTTCACCCAGAGGGTAAAAACGGCAGAACGCAATGGAGGCGAGCGAGTGCTACAGTAGCTAGATAGGTAAATTAGGTTGCTAGGTAATAAGTACTTATTTACTCATCGTTATTATATATACTGTATTCATATTACTGTCTATTTTATATAGGTGTACTATCGAGCCTCCAGCAGAAGAAGTTAAAATTTATTAGCCACGCGTCAATATTATAGGTTTATATGAAAGCTACTATTTGCAACCATCTATCTGAATGTTTATGGGTCAGACTACTTCATTACTTCAAGCTAGATATGAGCTGTCATTTATGACATGTATGCCAATTTAGAGATAAACATCTCTTACGCATTACGTGATTTTGACCAAATGACCAACCTGACCTCAGCTTGGGGTCCTGATAACAGCTGATAGATGTTATCGTCTCAGAAAACTGGCTCATTATTTGGACTTTCAATCGGCCAAAACCTTACTTACAGCAGCAGCCTTATGAAGACTGTGACTCTATAGAGTACTAACTCGATGTTTACAGCTTCATTTTTACTACGAGTATTCGTTCATAGTTCATTTATTTCCACCAGGTAGGTGTTGATTTCGTCAAAGGTTAAGTACCTAAGTAGGTTTCAAAATACATTTCAAATATAATAATAAGTAAATAGACAAGAACATTTCTATTAATAGAACTATCGTAACATGTCAAATGAATAAAACAAAACAAGATTTAAAAATTGATGGTGTTGTACCTCAGCAGCATTGTATTTCTGTACCAGATTTGTTGTTAGTTTAGCTAGAAGTAAGTGAACTATTATTAGGAACTCTTACATCTGTTTCTGTATAAACTTATATCTAAGTAACTACCACATATTTATTAAAAATAAAAATAATAAGAATTTTCTGTATACGTTGGTACTCAGACCATTTTAGTGCTAATAATAAGTTAAAATTTTAAACAAATAGGCAGTGATTTGTCATTTTTTGGCTCTTACATTTAATCGCTATCTCAGTTGCCAACTTACCTTACTTATGAACATCTTTCAAAAGATAAACGATACTTAGGTTATTGCCGTCTCTTACAGTTGGATAAGGACAAACAGTGACAGGGCTAACTTTAAGCATTGGATAACGTTGAGTAACGTTCATAAGTGGGCATCTATTTGCAAACTTTGAAATTTCATCTGTCAAACAACGTCAATTGACACAATGTCAAGTTTTTTTATGTTGTGTTATTTCAGCGAGTAATTAAACCCTCTGTAAAGTAGATTCTATTTTTAGCGCCGCTCTATAGCTAGCATACACCCAACAAACAGAAAACTTATTCAAACACGTTAATGACAGCTGTCAATCCAATTTCATCGAGTGTATGTTTGTTTGCACATCACTAATTTGCTAAGAGGTCGACAATCAATACCGGGCGTCCGTTCCCGTCACTAGGCGATATAACTGAGCGCCAAAAAGGCCAAACAGTAAACGCGGGAACGTGCGTAATTCGTAATCGAGCAGAATTTTGATGGGTTTATTAATTCCTTTTACGAGATTAACAGTTAAACTACAGGGCGAAATTGAATTAGATGTCAATTTTTATTGGGAATGGATCTTAGAATCAAATTACATCTAAGTTGGATTTAGTTAATGATATATTTTTGTTGGACCCTGTTTTCATGAAATCCTGCTAAGACGCGCGAGACGCGCCGACCGACCAAGACGGTAAAAGCGGATTGGTCTTTTTTGGAGGCCTTTTCCTCATTGAGGAATAAATTTGTAATTTACCTACTTCCAAAAAACTGAACCTATGTCATTCCAAAGGTTTTTTGGAAGAGATAGCTTCCGATAAAACCGCCCATTGTACCTTTTTATATGTCTGTTGTTTCTAAAATGAAGGCGTACAATTTCCATTCATTCATTCTATACTTATTTATTTAAATGTGAAAACAATTTGACGGAATGGTGGCCGAGGTTAGGTAGAAGAAGCGTGTCGGCGAGATGGGCCGACGACAGCACGACAGCGTCGAGCGTTCGTGGAAGCGACCGACATACAGACACAAGACCGTAGTGGGTAGTGGTTCTGTGGTAGTGGATTGCACTAACTTCGGGTGGCCTACATCCAGCTGAGGATAAAGTATGTTTGTGAATGATGAATGTGAAGCCGAAATCGTGATAACTCCTCTAAACTGCTACCAAACAACTTTGAATTTTAACATAGTTTCTTGCACGTAAATGCGGCAAAATATTTTGTCTCCAAAATGTACAGACGGTTTTTTAAAGCAATTTTTGATTTGATATATATGCAGGTAATCAAAATAGCATAATTTGATCGAATTCGGTGCAGTGTCAGAAACATTCCGCGTCACTTAACTGCCTAGGTTAGCGTAAATTATGGATCAAATAGTTATATTTGTTATGCATTCATTAATATATCTTATATAGTTTTAGTACTTAATATAGTAAGTATGAGTACATTTTTATTAATGTACAAGTGTATCGTTTTAAACTAAAATTTTGTCATATTTGACGTAAGCATTAAAAAAAAATCACATGACAAAAGAATGAAGAGAAGGTAGAGAATGCTTCTTAGCAATTTAAGTTCGCCTATGTATGTATGTACATTTAATTTTGTGCAATAAAGAATTATATTCTATTTATTTATTTTATCACTATGCCATTATTTTTAATGCCTATTTCATTATGTTGTATTTCTCTGTATGGTGTGTAATAAAGTTATATCTATCTATTCTATTCTAAATAGAAACTTCATAAAACTACCATAGGTAAGTAAAATTCATAGGGTCCAAAATATAGAAAAGGTACGTGCTCGTAAACTTCCTTCCTCCCTCGCGGTAAATCATCGGTTATGGGCAAACAGCCCCTTGGGACGTCAGCCCTGGACGTGTGGTTGTGGACTTAACAGGAGGCCGGAACGAACGTCAATTTGGCAAATAGAACACGCACGTAGCAACACACTATAGTATAATACCCTACTTATGGTGACTATACATGTCAAACCTCCCTCTCGCTCGCACAATTCAACATTTTTGAAGATATTAAATTACTGAATGTAGTTATGCAAAATAGCAAACCTTCATTGCCTTGAAAATAACAATACATAGGTTCAGCAAGAATATCATGTTGAACCCAACACGTTTTCCTACCAAAAAATTGGTACCAAAGTTGATCACTGTTGACACGTTTTTTGGTAAGAAAACGTGATATAATTAAAATTATATTATTGCTGAACCTTTGTATTGTTATTCTCTAGAATGTGAAGGTTTGCTATTTTGCATAACTATAGTCAGTGATTTTACATCTTCAAAAATGTTGAATAGTGCGAGAGAGAGGGAGGTTTGACATGTATTGTCACCTTAAGTACCTAGTTACATTATATTGGTAGGTTAGATTCCTAGTTCCGATAGTTATAGATTTAGTAACCTAGGTAAGGTTAAGGCTAGGTTAAATAGTCCTAGGGTTAAGGTTATGAAAGCAATACATCATCATCATCATCAACCAATTAGCAGACAGTTGAACATAGACAGATATCAAATCGATAGATAGATACCTAAAATGTCGACTTGATTAATAGTTAAACTACTTATCCTCCCCCTCTCCTCCCATACAAGAAACGTATTTTTTTGCCGTTTTTCTGTCACCCGGGCCGATTTTGACGATGACGATGGGGCGATTTCCGCGATATATATCTAATAGAATCAAATATATCGAATCTTCAGAATAAGGCCCCAGACTGTATCTCATGAACCGTGATAGCTAGACAGTTGAAATTTTCACAGATTATGTTTTTCTGTGGCCGATATAACAACAAATACTATAAAGATAAACAGAATAAAATAAATATGTGGTGCTCCCACACAACGGTACGGAAGCCTTCGTGCACGAGTCCGACTGGCACTTGGCCGGTTTTTAAGCAATTTCTACCTACACACCAAAGAGTTATTAATAGCAGGTTATTATGCCACATTGGGTTTAGTCCTCATTATTGATGGAGTCACTGTGGTAGTCTGCCTGCTGCCTACATCAATCTGAATCACTAAATGACGTAGGTTTTGATCAACTATACAAATGATTTGGCACTATCCGCTTGAAAGCGGCTTGTCTAAAACCCCGCCAAAACGCATCGGAGCAGTTTTCATACGTAGATTTTCTGTGTTTTTACAACACATTATAGAGGCAATAATTTTATGACGTGCTTATCGGAGCAGCAGTTTTCATACTTGGATTTTCTGTGTTTTTACAACACATTATAGAGGCGATATTTGTATGACGTGGTTATCGGAGCAGCAGTTTTCATACTTAGATTTTCTGTGTTTTTACAACACATTATAGAGGCGATATTTGTATTACGTGCTTATCGGAGCAGCAGTTTTCATACTTGGATTTTCTGTGTTTTTACAACACATTATAGAGGCGATATTTGTATGACGTGGTTATCGGAGCAGCAGTTTTCATACTAAGATTTTCTGTGTTTTTACAACACATTATAGAGGCGATATTTGTATGACGTGCTTATCGGAGCAGCAGTTTTCATTTAGTCTGCTTACTTAGATTTTCCGTCTTATCGTCTTTAATAAAGAGGCGATATTTGTATGACGTGCTTTTGACAAATGATAGATAGCAATATATGCCACTTTTTTCACAGTTTTGTATAATTAATCGAAGGACTTAGGTAATAAACTTAAAGAAGAGATCGTTAAAATTGTCTAAATTTGAACTCCACCATCTGAACAGCCACCGACACAGCAATTTCGAAAATATCGTCGGTGAAGAGTTTTTCAAAGCTATATATTTGAAAAGTGCTTCGTAGATCACGGATGTTTCGAACCTGCCCCACGATGCAACATCACATCAATTTGAGGCAGAAAAGTGTTAGGGCTCATGTGCCTGCAATTTCATCGGCACCCACACCCTTCAGACCGAAACACAGCACAGCTGCTCACGGCAGAAATAGGCATGGTAGTAGTACTTCCTTGGATCAGCCCTTCACTCTGCCTTCACAAAGAGCTCTACAACTGCTACAAAATTAAAATAAATCGAAATTTAAAAAATATTGAAGTTAAGCCTCATGTACCGTGGCTGTGACACCTTTTTTTAAGGTACTTGAAGATGGAACACGCACATGGTCCACCTGATGTTAAGTGGTAACCATTACCTATCACAAAACATTGAATCATAGATCACCTGCAACCACACCCTTGAAACTAAAACTGCAATGCTGCTTCACGGCACAAGATGGCGGATTTCTGCAGCCATCCAATATGCATGTTTGTTATTTACGTTCATTGTATGACGCAAGAGACAGCTGGACGCTACAAGTGCTGTTATTTTGAGATCTACCAGATCGATGAGCGTCCGATATGGCGGAATTAGAACTCGATTGATCCGAGAACCGAGATGCGAGAGGTCGGCTATTGAAGGAAGTTTGAGTAATGTTGGTATGAAACGTACGCACGGCAGGCAGATAAGGACTAGGTGTATTTGTCGATGTAATTTTTAAAAAAATCATAAGGGCCAGCCCTTGACCTCATGGTTAGCGTGGGCAAGGATGAGGTAGTCGATGGGGCTAACTTTACCAGACTATTAACTCTCTTTTTGAAGCAGTTAGGGTCGTAAGTCAATGGAAAAACCGTCGCTGGCAGCTGATTTAACATGCATTATATTATTATATTAAGATGCTTGGAAGCGCTTAGTCCTGTTAAATGGCTTATCAACTTAATATAGATAGAAGTCTTTGTTTATTGGTGTTTACTATTTGTAGGTAATAGTGGGTATGACCGGTGTTGTATTGGCATCACACACATTATGCTTTAGACATCTTTTTCAGATTTGTCTAAGACGTTTGACAGCGTAGGTATTCTATAAAACACTTATCAGGAAATTACATCACTATGGTGTAAAGTGTATATTCCCTTCTCACTTCTTATCTATCTAAAATAAAACAGAAAACAAAGAGTCGACATAAATGTAACAAAGACGTTGAAAGAATATAAGTACCTACTGTCGAAGCAAAAAAAAAAAAAAAAAAACAAACTCTTTAGTCTAAGCTAAGCAGAGTTTCTTGCCAATTCTTCTCTGTTATTTAAATAAAAAAAATCTACTTATGTATTTTACAAATTTATGTAGTTTATGTATTATTATAATGTAATAAATAGTTTCATTTTTATTATTTAAATATTTTATCTAGTAGGTAGGTATATTTTATAAGGTATCTAATACATTTCGTAGTTAGTTAGGTATATAATATTATGTATGTAGCTACTCTCGTATGTACACCACCGTCTTTTGTTTATCGTGACATCCTGTCCATCCAAAGGTTGTCTGGAAGCGATCGCTATTAGCGATAATACCGCTCATTGTACCTTTTTTTAAATTGTAAAATTTTCTGCAAACTGTTATTTTTTTTCACTTCTCTTGCTCAAAAAGTGTATCATAGTAGTGTAGCTTAGCGGGCCTAAAACTAGAGTTTGTTGAATTTTTGTCTAAAATCATCAACCCGTACAAAGCATTCGTTCTCTTACATAAAAACTCGACTTCTTGGTGCTCCGTCAATTTTTTTTTTTGAAAATAGAACCGTCTTGGTGATGTTTTATGAAGGTTGATTAATTTTTAAAAAAAATTCTAAAAATTGTCTAATTTTGAATTGTTTTATTTTCTCGCAATCGAAGTGAAAAGTAGAGTGTTTTACTCGGGCCAAAGACACCCATTATAACTCGGTCTTGTCATCCATAACAACCTCGTATATAATGGCATGGTTTAGTCCCTTGTAAAACAATCTACTATTAAGGTTATGAATTTATCTATCTATCTATGTGGTCTAATCTGCCAGGGTCTGGTATGTCATGGCATGTCATCTACGAGTATACCTAATTAGTAATTACCTACTAATTCTTTGTCCTTTGGTGGGGGTACCATTTTAAAGTGTGCCAATATGCCAATCCATAAATATAATTAACACGTGCTGTCCGATCAGCAAACGGAGATACAACACAAACGAGGGAGATCTAGGCCGTCATAATTAGTGTAGCAGACTTATGCGAGTTATGAACAACTCGACAGATATGGACTAATTTGTTACATAATTACAAAGGCGAACATATTGCGTTCACAAGAAGCTTTTAAACAAAAGCTTTATCGTATTTAACTAAGTACCTAGGTATAAATAACTTTAGTAAAAAGAATTTTATTTTTTGCAAAAAATGTGTAAAAGAAACCGGTCAAGCGCGAGTCGGACTCGCTGACCAAGGGTTCCGTACTGTTGTATGGGAGCGCCCTCTTAAATATTTTTTACCGACTTTAAAAAAAGGTGGAGGTTCTCAATTCGGTTGCATTTTTTTTTTTTATATTTGTTAGCTCATACATAACTCTGTCATTTATGAACCGATTTGGAAAATTCTTTTTTCTTTAGAGAGGGTATACTTCCCAATTGGTCCCATATAATTTTTTTGTAATTGTATAGCGGCAACAGAAAAAGGTCTTATGGATCCTTTTTTCTGGCAACATTTTTGTACTTAAAAAAAATATTCTGCTTCTAAGAGTACTAGAAACGTACTTAGTAATTTCTTGCTAGAATCCGATTAGCATCTATGATTAGCGTTTGATAATCAAACAAGTGCGCGTATTTACACTTTTTACAGTCTGCGCACATTGGACGACAAACGTCAGAATTAGATGCTACGACAAGCTGCAGGGGACAATTTTCGTACATTTTGTTCAAAGCTCCGCACACACGGCGACAATCGCGACACCAAGATATGACAGACGCTCGCGTCTAAGCGCGACGACAAAGCGTTATGTTTGCGAGGTCTGTTACTGGCTTTTTACAATGTATTTAACGGCTTTTTGGATTCGATATTCAAAGAGGTCGTAGGTTAGGTATCCTACAGTTCTATGAGTTTCCTTTCTCAGATTCGAAAAATCTTAGCCTGCCGACGATGTTATATGTTTATTATTTATGGACTTAATTGCGTGATTTAATTGTATCACTTAGGTTAATAGAGGTCGGCACATTATCTCCTTCAAATATCTGAAACTTATCTAGATATTATACCTACCTACCGTGAGACCAACGAACATTATTATGTCTACACCTAGATAAATAGCATTAAAATAAATTGGTACCATTTTCAAAGTTATGTAGGTACCTACATTTCTGCCCCAAACTTGATAATTCCGTGGACGATAACGGGCGAACTTACCCTATACCAAGAACGTTGAACAAACGGTGTCTTTTAAGGATTACGTACCCAAAGGGTAAAAACCGCACCCTATTACTAAGACTCCACTGTCCGTCTCTCTGTATGTCTGTCTGTCATCAGGCTGTATCTCATGAACCGTGATAGCTACAGTTGAAATTTTCACGAATATATTTCTGTTGCCGCTATAACAACAAATACTAAAAACAGAATAAATTATGTATTTAAGTGGGGGCTTCCATACAACGGTACGGAACCCTTCGTGCGCTAGTCAGACTCTCATTGGCCGTTTTTTTTTAATTTTGCGCTTTCTCAAGCAATAAACACCGTGTAAGGAGGGATGGTTTTATTTTTTTATTTTCAATATAAGCACAGAATAAAGAGAATATTAGATAGAAAACAAGGCACAGATAAATTAATAATACAGATAAAACAACAGGAGTTAGCGACAGGTGTGACACGCGCACGTGGCATGGCATTGTGGCCCGATCGGGTCGGGCTCGGTAAGGCTAGCCGGAGCGTCATTCATCCATAGATGTTCACTAACCCATGACTTCGACAACCTTCCGTTTCAAAATAATAATAGGAAACACATAACTGATGCAACTTGCGACTGCGGAGATGAAACTGGCGATGTTAATCATATATTCTTTTCCTGCAGCAAATATTTCCTTTCTCTATATAATGATTTAATTTCCCTCCATGTCCCGCTTCGTAAAAATATTACTGTTTTACTTTCTTCCTTGGACCCCCTGTATATATCAATGTTTAGCTTTTTCTAAAGATACTAATAATATAAATATATAGCCATATTTTTTGTAAGTATCATGTATGTACATAAATAATTATCCTTTTTATCCTGCATTAACCCTCCTGATTCTTTTCCAAATTTCGTAAGCTCAATATTTTTTGTAAATAGTTTCCCAAATTTTTTATAAAAGTAAAAAAGTAAAATACAAAAAGACATAAAATGGCAAATGCACAAACCGTGCGAGGCCACAAAAAAAAAATAGGAAACACCTATCTACACTCTTTTATCCACAGAATACAGTTTAGTCTATATTAATAAACCACAGCCTAGCGTTTTAAGCTATTGCATAGCTTCTATCGAGGGCCTTGAGCGCGGGGACCGAATCCAGAAATTCCGTAACGAAAAAAAACCTCACGCTCCCCACTCCGACGGGCACGGAGGTGTGGCTTGAAGGCCGTGCATTGTCTAACGTCGTTTCTTTTCGGCAGTCTTCGACACGGTGTTCGTGTGCGTGCAACTAGACTTATTGTACGACTCTACGAAGCTCGTTTATTTAATAAAAGAAAAAAAATTGTTTTCTTATCGGTCACCACGCTCAAAAAGTGTAACTTGAATTAATATCAAAGAAAAAGAAATACTGCATAAATAAAATAAATAAATAATTATAATTGCATAAGTTGATACAAAATGCTATGCAATAGCTTTACCGCGGCAGTCCCCGAGTGCCACACGTCTTTTTTATTTTTTTAAATAGTAGTTTAGTTGTTGTAAGTAGGTATAGGCTGTGGTATATTATGGTATGTGGTAAATATGGTATAACTACACTATAAAGGGTGGGACAAAATTTTACCTAATTGAGGCCAGGGAGGGCAGCTACCTTTTCTTTTGTAGTTACAAGTTGTTATTCTGAGAAAACTATAGGTTTATTTTGAAGGAAAAAATAAATTGCATTTTCGGATTTAAAAAAAAATGTACAGTCGGCCTAGAGAATAACATTTGTCAAACAAAACAAGTGGGTCACAATCAACTCTATTTCAAAACAGGAACAATTTTCGCAAAGCACAGATAACATAATACTTACTAGCCGAAAGTAACATGCCAAACCAAATCGCAAGAATCCGCAAAAATTTAAAATAAAATGTTTTCCATACAATTTATATGAAGCGCCATTCGTTCACCTCTTTATTTTGTGTACAGATTTCTATATAAATTACCTAGGTTGGTATCTAGTATCTACCTATATATCTACTATCTACATGTGGTGGATGTAGGTATGTTGGTGGGCACTACTTCCAAACCTTCAAATCTTTTTTTTTACATTGTTTACCTAACGACTAATAACGTGATTCTTTAAGATAAACAATCCTTAAATTATTAATAAATTAGTACACAAATGTGAAAATAACTGGTAGGTAGATATACCTATCTAGCTAGATATTGGGGATTGGGGGTACCTACCTACCTTTTGTTTGTAATATAGATAGGTACTTAGTTATAACTAGGTACGTACCTACATAGATAGTTAGGTAATTGTAGGTCTTTCTACTTACGCAAGGCGCGTAGGCAATTAGTGAAGTAGGTAGGTAGGTAGGTAGGTACAATAAAGCATTTATACCTACCTACCTACCTACCTGGGTACCTACGTAGTTTGAATGGAAACAAACAATTCGAATCAGGAAAAATAATTTGGTTCAAGATAAATTCATCTAAGTACCTATAATGTTTACAAAATGTGTCTAGTTCTACAGGTTTTAGCTTCTGATCTAAACAGTTTATGAATAAACGTATTATTAGTAACCTAGACTTAAAATGAACAAAACTTACCGGCAAAAATAAAAATTAAGATAACACAAGCACTGTTCACTCACGTAAAGTTCATTTGACGTAAATTACTAACAATGAGAGCCGGGCGGAACGCGACCCTCTGCGGTGCTTGCTTTTACGAAACTGACAGATAAAAAAAAAGAAACCCTGACGGCTGACGACAACACCGCCGAATCTCACCCGCTCGATTCGGTATTCTACAGCGTCGTCCGGTCCGGGGGCGTCTTGCAGGAAGGAGGCGAGGCGACCGTAGCTAGGCTGTCCTTAAAGTAATGTATGTATGTATTCTGTGGTAGAAGTGTAGTACTACAGACTTGCATGGAGAAAGGACAGAGGACACTGCTTGTAAGTAGGTCTCTAAGAACTCGAAAATATACTTTAAAAAATACATAAGTATTATGTAAAACCTAAATATAAAAATAAAAATTCTGATAATGAGACACTTCAACTTCAACAAACTGTAGGTAAGTATATAGGTACCTAGATTGTAGGACTTTTATCAAGTAATATGCTCACCAATTATAATCCAAGGGTCTATATTATGTATTCTAGCCTATTGTATGTACCTAAGTATGTGTTTAATTATTTTTTAGAGTCGTATTTTTATGCCAACCGCTCACCTTCCCGCCAAAACGGCAGATGTTACGGCCTATTGTTATCGGACCCTTCGAGACATCATTACAAATTTCAACTTAATGTTCAATGTAAATAGGTAGGAATTCATCCGCTAGGATCACTTTTTACACCTATGTTATAAACGAGCTAAATCATTTAATAAATTGGGGCTTCGCTTGATTCAAATGTTAAGCAAAAGTCAAAGTCAATGAAGGTAAGTATTATTATTATTAATAATAAAAAAATGAAGTCATAATCATCATCATCAACAACAGCATATTACCAGTCCAATGCTGGACATAGGCCTCCCCCAATGAGCGCCATTGCCCCCTGTCCAAAGCTCGACGCATCGAACTTCTACGAGCACCCTTTTGCAGATCGTCTCTCCATCTGAGGCCTGATTTAGTAACTCAGTTACAGATGTAGGTATATTTGCAAACTTTGATATTATTTCATCCGTTGATTGAAACAACGTCAATTGATAAATTGTGAAAGCTTAGTGTTAATGTGCATAACATTTCAGTGTACATATTGTGGTCGGAGGGGGTCATACACTACGTTTGCGAAACGCCACTCAAGAACTTGTTCACCCCAAGAACGGTTTTCAGTTCTTCAGAATTTTATGGCTTGTCCACTGCCACTTCAGCTTGCTAATTATCAGAGCTATGCATCGATATATTTATACTCTACAGTGGAAAACATAGAAAAAAAGTGTCTGCACCAAAACTCTGCGCACGCTGTCAATTGCGCGAACTTTGAACAATTTTCAAGCGACATAAGGTTTAAATAAGTGCAAATTTGGCATTTTGAAGTTTATTTATGTCAAGCACATTTCACTTGAAGACTGTCACTCTATATTGTTCTTTTTATACAACTCGATGGAGCTATGTCGTTTTTTTAACTTTAGTTCTATGTCGGTTAGTATCGTTGCAGATTCTAACTATCCTTCAGAGTAATAATAGTTCTGTGGTTCTGTTCTGTCTAGACTTTTCTGTGGTGTGTGTGTGTGTGGTATGAGTTAGCTCCCCTCTGTATTCTGTGTTAGTAGCAAATAAAAAAAGGCATAAACTGGCTTTTAAACAATCCGGATAGTAAGAACCAGAGATAAGTTATTGCCATCTAGTGTTGAGTAGCAGTACTTTTATTTCCCTATGGATGTTGGCGTTGGCATGTCGCATGAAAAAACCAAGTGTCAAAAAATTCTAATCCGTCAAACACAGCACAGGTGCCAAAACAAAAGAAAATCACAAAAATGCCTAGCGCACCGCCGTGTTGCAATTCATCAACGATAATGAAGATTCGATATTTTCCCAGGATAATAAATTACGCCAAAATACGTCAGTAAGATTCAGAAATACATAATTGCCATCTAGTGGTGAGTAGCAATACTTTTCTTTCCCATTGATGTTGGCATGAAAGAAACGAAGTGTCATAATAATCTAATCCGTCAAGTCAAACACAGCTGTCAAAACAAAAGAAAATCAAAAATGCCTAGCGCCGTGTCGGAATTCATCGACGATATTGAAGATTTGATATCTTCCCAGGATATTACGCCGAAGGAGAGATATGCGAGCCGAAAGAATGTTAGCGTACGGTCGAAAAAACGTGACAACAAAGCTACGGAGCCCGTGGAAAAGGTGATATTGGAGAGTGTTGTTCCAGGTAACCTGCAAAACTTTTTTTGGTTCTCGCGGTTTTTGGTTCTATCTTATTAATTATTATCCGCCCTCGAAGGCCTTAAAAAGACCCACATATTTTTTTCAATTTGATTCTGATGCATACAGAGCTACCATTTGACCTTTTCTCCTATCTATTATTGTGTTGCCCAATAGGTCTATAATGATCTAAAAGCTGTAAACACTTGTATAATTTCAATAAGGAACACATTAAATCATTGTGTGATGGGCTTATTAGCACTTGATCAGAATAGCGGAGGATCGAGGCAAGTGGTATAATCAAAGGGAGGCCTATGCCTAGTAGCAGGTCGATAACAGTGGAAATGATGTTGAGTATGAGCATATTTGAGTCATATTCATTTTTGAAAAAAAAAATTGACTATGGAATTTCTATCATATAGCATCTGAATAATGTTATCATGCTTTGTATCAATAAAATATAGATTATTAGTCTAGAACAAAAAAGAATATAAGTAATTCATAGATTTTTTTATATTTAAGTTTTAACCATCAAAATTGTCACTTCTGTGGATATGACACACTTTCTACACTGGTTTCATAAATAAAAATCCTGAGTTTTAGTTGTCAAATTGAATTTATAAAAAAAAGAGTGCAAAAATATGGAATATATCTACTTTTTATTGATAAAACATATCAAAAGCTACTAATAAATTCATAAACTTTCACATTGAGTTTGAGATATTTTTTTTTGTCATTTCCATGGCCTGTGAAAATGAGAATAACTCATTATGTGCTAGTTAATTGGATGCCATATTTCAGGAACGCAAACAATATATGTTAAGACATGGGGTTGTGCTCACAACAACTCCGACTCGGAGTACATGGCGGGTTTATTAGCTGCTCAAGGGTACCCCCTCACTGAAGACAAGTGGGAAGCCAAGCTGTGGCTTCTCAACTCTTGCACTGTCAAAGGACCTTCAGAAGATCATTTCAAGTTAGTTATTCTGTTGCAATTTTATTATTTCATTGAAGTCAGCTGTATTTGCTGCAGGATTGAATTAGCAGTTATGGTTGCATTTTAAAAATTAAAATGTTGCCATAACTTGACAAGAAAAGACAGAAATTTGGTAATAGTATTTATTCCATCCTTCCTTCTTCGAATGAGTTAGTGGCCAACCCTGGTGTCGGTGTTTTTAGGCCGCCCAAAGGCCTCTTACAAGGCTTGATGACTGAAAAAGCCATGACCGACGAGACCAACATTGTGACTTCTGAAGCAAGGAAACGCTCAAATGTTAACCCCCCTCCCATGCTTACGTAAACATTGGTTATATTATATTTAGACAACTGAATAGCGCAAGGTGATTCCCCTACTAGGTTCTAAGCGAGTACCTAAACATATTCATTATTTGTGGGAATCCCCGAAAATGCGTATCGTTTTCAAACATTGACAATGGGATTACAATGTATATAAATAACTACTGCTGACGTAATCACTATCTAGACCCCCTCCTACTCCATGTCATCAAAAATAAGCAAAACAGACACTCCCCCGCCCACCTATAGTGTTTACGTAATACATGAATGGCCCCAAATGAGGAATGAAGTGGTATTAATCAGGAACGAGGTGGAGCTGGGCCGTAGCCGCGGCATCCACGTGGTGGTGGGCGGGTGCGTCCCGCAAGGCTCGCCGCGCGCCGCCTACATGCAAGGACTGAGCGTGGTCGGCGTGCAGCAGATCGACAGGATCGTCGAGGTTGTTGAGGAGACACTCAAAGGTATCAAGTACCTGCTATACAAAGTGTCTTTTAAATGAGACAGCATCTCGAAATTAAAACCAGAAGGAGATATACAGAATTCTTGTACAACAATACCTCTTTTATAGCATTGTCCACTTTGATATCCTCATTAATTGCTTAATCCACTTCGACTTCCTTTTTGATTGTTTCTTTAACTTCGATACAGTCTTTGATTGGTTCTCTCACATAAATATCTTTTTTAATTGCTTCTTTGACATATATGTCATCTTTGATAGCTATAAGATGCAACACATAAACCGCGAGCTGCTATTAGCTCGCGCACCACCCAACCTCTAGTTATATACTATATTTATACTTGCTTCATCATTATTAGTATAAAAATAATAGACTAGTTATGTCACCCAAAAGACACAATCTGCATATTTTGGGTCTATATTGATGAGTGAAAATGTCCAGCACTACCTATGATAATATGCATTTTTTACATATAAATATTCACGAATATGTTCCCTAAGGGCTTTTTTATTCTCATGCGTATGATGACATGACAATAAAAACATGTATGATACAAAATGCAGCATTCATACGCGCCTGACCCACACGAAAGACAATAAAAAGACCCTAAATGAAAGTTGAAACCGTATCTAAATCTGTTGTGTACAGAAACAAACAGCTTTATTTTATACCGATGCTCTTCCCAGGTCATACAGTCCGACTATTCGGCCAGCGCAAGACCCAAGATGGAAGGAAAGCGGGGGGCGCCTCCCTCCTCCTCCCCAAGGTCCGGAAGAACCCCCTCATCGAGATAATCTCCATCAACACGGGCTGCCTGAACCAGTGCACCTACTGCAAGACCAAGCATGCCCGGGGGGAGTTGGGCAGCTACCCCCCGGAGGAGATAGTGGAGCGGGCGAGGCAGTCTTTTCAGGAAGGCGTTTGTGAGATCTGGTTGACTAGTGAGGATACAGGTCAGTTTAGTTAAGATCCTACTTCTTACTCCTATTTATTATTATTCAGCCGTTTTGATCCCACTGCAGGACAAAAGCAGTCGTATGTTTTGTGAAATAGAGTGCGCAATGTTTGGACTGTCACGCATTACGAACTTTGTGTTGAAATCTTGGTTTATTTGTTCGTTTATCGAGTACCATTCGGAAGAAACGAAACACGCAATTTCGTACTTCGTTGAATAAGAGTAGACTCCTCAGGTACCTCACTGGAATAAAATAAATATGTAGTAACTAGCTACCTACCAACCCACCCGCTGCCAATTGCTGATTCACCAATCAGCCACCTCCGCAGGTACTGTGTGGGTCAAATAGGACCTAGCTTAATGGTGCGCCACACCAACAATGACGTGGGCATCGCTGTTTTTCAGATAGGTCCTGCAGTTAAGTTCCTTAATTGCATACAATATCTACTTACGGACCTATTTATGTCAGTGTTTGACAAATCTCAAAGCTGCGTAAATTGCATGCAAATAAGGATTTCCTCTAGCATGTTTTAAAATGCGCTTCGATGCTCTCCGACGCGCGCCGGTAGGTATGAATCTATACTCGTCGCGATTCGTCGCTACAACAGGCCAAGATAATAAATGCGCGTCAAGCTCATCTCGCCATTTCTGGGTCTTCCACGTCGCCGTCTGGTATTGGGTGGTCCAATCTGTCGTGCTCTGTGCCCACAAGTCGTTGGACATTCGGCAGATACGTCCGGCTTTGTGACCAACATCGGCGATTTGTGTTTTGGAGTTCGAGTTCACATACATAATAATAATAGTTTATTGCCAAAAAAACTAGTAACCTAATACAAAATTATAAAATGGTGTACTAGAAGAACACTGTTTATGTTACTTAACTACATATTATACATTGACTATGGGATTTAATGTATATTACATCTAGAGCTATATTTAGAAGTTTCAAGTTTCAAGTTTCATTTATTTAGCGTAAAAAATAACATTACAGATACTTACGATCTAAGGCGTTACATTTACGGAGTCGGACACAGATATACAACTAACATTTTACAATAATTGAAGGAAAGAGAGTACCTATCATAGAATTTCTTATATAAAAATATAACTAAAAATATAAAAACTACTTAGTTGCCTATAAAATAAAATGAAAACATAGAAAAATATTCTTAATTCTTCCTTAATTTAATACTTATATTCTAAGTTATAATAAAGCAATAAATTAATAAATAATATATAAATGAATAAATAAAAATAATAAATAATAAAGCAGGCAGAAGTTCTCTATGGCCTGCCAATTATTCGCAAACACATCAAATAGTGATGCAGAGAGGGTATATAATCTCTGTGATAAAGCTTATTATAAAATATCTGATTATTTAGATGACAAAAAAGCTTGGGATGAAACTGCCTCCAACTCCATCAAAAAGAATGTAATAGTTATTAAGAACAATGACGTTAAAAAAATATAAGCCAAGCAGAGTTTCTTGCCAATTCTTCTCTGTTTGGTTGAGTTACGAATTGGTGGTAAATAAAAAATAAAAAATGACGTTTCAAAGTGTACGATACAGTTCCTACTGAATAAATGAATTTTGAGTTTGAGTTTTAGTTTGATTAAGGAGGCGCTGTGCCCGGCATATCGGCGACTGTTGGCGTGCATTACTGCGAATAGTGACACTCTCCCAGGACGGAATCTATTGCGTTGTTCAGGGACGTATAGACGACTAGCCTCACTCAGTAACTCAGAGCAGTTAAGTGCTCCTCGAAGAATACGGCACAAAGTTATTTGATCGAGCAGCCTTCGTGTTTGTGAAATTATAACTAAGTGTTCCCTGTAGAAACAAATGAGAAGTGATCATTTGACACTTCTGCACACGATCGTCACCATTCAAAGTCAGGGCGAGGCAGGGGGAGGCGCGGGGTCCGGGGACGTGTCTCGTACAAAATGTATGATGAGCGATAAAATATTCATATTCATTTATTTATTGCAGTCATAATGTTAGGTACAAAACATGGATGATTTGTATAACACTATGAGCGCAATTTTAGGCACAGCAATGGTATGGAGTAGGAGTCAGCCCGTTAAGGAGTATGTAAATTGAATTATAGATTCCACACCAGCCTATATCAGTCCACTGCTGGACATAGGCCTCCTCAATAAAGGGGGATAAGCCCATAATCCCCACGCTGGGCAGGCGGGTTGGGGATCGCAGGGCACAGCTTTTCGCACCACCGACGCTGCTGCCCGTCGGTGGCCAGGGGATTTAGCTGTGCCGATGTAGGCTGTGCTATGCCGCAATCAGCCGACCGTCAGAGCCCCGTTCGTTGTTTAGCAGGGTGCACCACGTGCAGGTGGGGTTGGCTTGGGTTCCGAAGATAAGGGTTGGAACCCCTTACACCCCATAATTATAGATTTAACTCAGTTTGATTGTTAATTTCTGGAATTTTAAGTGAGTCACTGAAAAAATCTTTTAAGCTATAATAACATTTATTTATTAACGTTTCTTTTAGATGTCAAATTTCAAATTTATTTTATTCATTTTCAATTCAAGCACAAATTAAATTAAATTATATTAAATTATATTATCTATCAATACTTAGTATTATTACATTATTAATGGCTTGTCCATAAAATAGGGGTTTACAGCACCTAAACTAAGTTGTTAGACTTGTGTCGTAGGCGCTGCGTACCTTCCAGTGTGATAAAATATAGACTTATATTACTTTGTTAAATAAAATATAATTTACATTTTCATTGTTTTTTGATAAGGTTGCCTGATTATGCACTCGTAGTTTGATGACAATAATTAAAATCGTAGTTTGATGTCGTTCAAAACTTTTGTCATTTTCCTCGTCTTTTAGATTTTCCGGGCGTTTATTTTAAATATTATATCTAAAGATGTATTAAATATTTCGCATAGTCATAAGCCGGCTTCATACATATACATACAATAATGTGAGATGTGTCGTCACTCGTCAGGTACATACGGGCGCGACATCGGCACCTCTCTGCCGGAGCTGCTCCGGCGGCTGGTCGCCGTCGTCCCGGAGGGGTGTCGGCTGCGGCTCGGCATGACCAACCCGCCCTACATACTAGAACATCTCCACGAAATAGCCAAGATCATGCACCATCCTAGGGTCTATAAGTGAGTTTTACTTTTTAATTAGCTTTCACCAAAAAACGTAAAGGAAGTACTATCAGCGATTAGACTACTTTACCAATTTTAAAACAGTTTCGCTTGCAAGCAGTTTAACTAGCTGACCGCGCCTTTTTATTTGTCCACTTATTTTGACCAATCGGAGATGCATCTGTTTCTTTTTGAGAAAGCCCTTTGTTTTATGACTCTTCAAATTTAAGTAAAAACCTCTATTTTACGTTTACTAGTGTTTAAAATTTGACAAGGCGCTGCCCAGAAAATGCACCCTTATGATGGTAAAGTAGACTTGTAGCTGATAGTACATTCATTTAGCACCTTTAAAAAATTGCTCAAGTCTCACGTTTTGAAGGATACTTCTCTTATTCGCCACTACTCATGGAAAAATAACCCACTTTTCTTCTACGTGTTACTCACAATGGCATGAGCCTTACAGTAAACATTAGCTCGGCGCTCGCAGTGTAGCGTGCACAAATCTACCCGCTTCGTACAATATTAAGTTTATGTTTCCTATTGTTTTTATCGTAAGCTACCTACCTAATTATGTAATTCGTATTTTTAGTTCGTTAACGTACATGTTTTACCGCTTATCAGGCACATAAAATTGCAAACATTTTTAAATTTAGTTTTCTCTTTAAGTGAACCGTAAACTGTTCACCCGCTCAAAATTATCTAAAACCAATATATATAGTTATCTTTATTTATACTACTTAAAGATGGAAAAAGCAAATGGCCCACCTGATGCTAAGTGGTAACCAACTATCACAAAGCATTGGATTTTCCGGATGGATCACGTTTTTTGGAAGGTGCTCTACGATTCATCGCCCTGCGTCCATCAAGTAGAGGCTTGAAGATGATAAGCCTCTTGTGCCTGTAATTTGACCGGCACCCACACCCTTCAAACCGAAACACAGCTCAGCTGCTTCACGGCAGAAATAGGCAATACTACTAGTGTTTGTAACTTAACTAAGCATAATTAGTATTCTAGACTACTTTTATCAAATTCGTTTCTTAGAGTAGCTTAAATTTATTTAACAATAGCTTCCGCCCGCGGCTTCTCTCGCGTTGTACCGGGATGAAAAGTAGCCTATGTGTTAATCCAGGTCATACATAACTATGTAAATTCCAAGTTTCATCCAAATCTGTTCAGTTTTTGCATGAAAGAGTAACAAACATCCATCCATACATACATCCATAGTCACAAACTTTCGCATTTATATTATTAGTAGCATAGGATATTTATCCAGACGGAGTGACGACAGGTAGAGAAAGGTGCTGGCCGAGAGGGGGCCAAAAGATGGACATGGAAATAGGAAGAAAGGCTGTATTCTGTCTATGTGTAGAGGACACATAGACACGCAAAGATAACGATTTCATCGTGTGCCGCGATTTCGAAGAAAAATAAAAATGGCGGCAGGTCGACATACCAGATCGGTTCTATCTCCTTAAATCTATCTCTTCAAATAGGGCTGCTTCATAGATATATACAATGGGAAATTCTCGATCCAAGTCTGCGAAAATTTTAAAATTTTATCAAATTTTGTAAAATCACGAAGTTACCGACAGATTATGAGAATTCAAATAGCACTTTGAAGCCCTCTGACAGACGCACATTTTGACTTACGTTCCATCCACGTACCTCTCATATCTTCAAAACTACAGGGTAATGTCACAATTTCATAAATCGGGGCACTATACTAGATCAGGAAAACAAACATTTTCAATGTCAAAATTTTATAAGTCTTAAAAAAAGGTATGTGTAGAGCTGCTGCTGTCGGTATTATTCAATTTAAATATAGACTTTAATATTGAGTATGTGTGTTGGTCAGGTTTCTCCACGTGCCAGTGCAGGCTGGCAGCGACCAGGTGCTGGCGGATATGAAGCGGGAGTACACGCGGGCCGACTTCGAACGGGTAGTCGACTTCCTCACAGAGAAGTAAGACTCAATACCTGACACCTACTTAAGGCGACTATATGGGTCAAGCCTCCCTCTCGCTCGCTCTATTCAACATTTTTGAAGATATAAAATCACTGATGGGTGTACGGGGTTCCAACCTCCATCTTCGGAACCCAAGCCAACCTCACCTGCACGTGGTGCATCCTGCTAAACAACGAACGGGGCTCTGGCGGCCGGCTGATTGCGGCATAGCACAGCCTACATCGGCACAGCTAAATCCCCTGGCCGCTGACGGGCAGCAGCGGTGGTGCGAGAAGCTGTGCGCTACGATCCCCAACCCGCATGCCCAGCGTGGGGATTAAGGGCATATCCCCCTTTATTAGGGGAGGCCTATGTCCAGCAGTGGACTGATCTAGGCTAGTGTGTGTGTGTGTGTGTGTAAAATCACTGAATGTAGTTATGCAAAATAGCAAACCTTCACGGCCTAGAAAATAACAATACAAAGGTTCAGCAAGAACATCATGTTGAACCTAAGACGTTTTCCTACCAAAAAAATTGCACCAAAATTAATAACATTGGTACATTGTCACAGCTGATTATTTCAGGAACTACAAAAGCTACTTGAAATTTGGTATAGATTTAAAATGCACTGACTGAATAAGATAAATATTTTCATTTTCATCCCCAAAGGGTCCAAAATAATGTGATGTCAACATTTCAAACTGATGGTTTAGTACGAGTTGCACGATTCGATAACTTTTGGCAGCGTACCCGGCATGACGATAGCGACGGACATCATCTGCGGCTTCCCGACGGAGACCGCGTCCGACTTCCAGCAGACCGTACAGCTCTGCGACAAGTACCGCTTCCCCTCGCTCTTCATCAACCAGTTCTACCCGCGCCCCGGCACGCCCGCAGCCAACATGACAAAGGTGAGTCGGTCTCTACACTCCACTGCCGAACATTGATATTTTATTCTTAAGATAACATAATATAGAACTTAATATGACTCAAAAAAATTACAGCACAGAAAAATAGAAAAACACAAGAATGATAATACCTACCTTTTTAATGGTAGTGGTTACCATAGAGTGGTTTATGTATAAGTACGTAAGGTGTAAAATTATTTTGAATTGTTTTTATAGATTCACTTACCTTAGTTTGTGATTTATATTTCCATCTTTTTGCTAGCCGCATCTTTTAAACTTTTAGAATAAGTTTGTTTTTGTTTTATTTTTTGGTTTTGTAATAGATTTTTTGTTCCTTTTTTTTTTCACTTTTAGTTAGCTCTTGCCTGAATAATCATTGTAATATTGTCTGTTTGTGAGTAATCTGTTTTTCCTAGCGCTTATTATGTAATGTTTTAACTGTGGGTAGATTATCCGTAACGTTAACAACAGGCTCTGACGGAAGACCAGCGTTGGTTACTAGCTTGCTAGTCAGCCAGCCCATGCTGAGCCGGAGTCCCTTTTGTGACGTCCGGACTTACTATACTTATAATATTATTCATTATGTTATTTGTTCTCGGTATTTGTAAGTCTTGTGTTACAAATAAATTTATTTTCTTTCTTTCTTTCTTTCTTTCTTTCTTTCTAATACATGTAGGTACATAGAAAAATAACGAAAATAATTATTGAACAGAGAAAAAAAACTAAAAATTAAAATAAACTATTTGCTAGGAACTATAAAGTATGACTAATGCTGTGTGGGTGTTTTCCGTGCTGCAACGGTATGTGCCAAAAAGGTCCCTTCTCAGCTTGATGCTGCTTCGCCAGGGGTGGGCTAAGCAGCAGCGCTGATTTTCACAGGACACCGGAAACCTCTCGACCAAAGTGCAACGTGTCAGTGTGTCAGGTTAGGTAGGAATATACTAATAACTAATAAGACAATAGGTTATATGCTGCAATAGAAAAGGTATAAATTTTAATAATTTAAGAAAAAAACCACATCAGTCCACTGCTAGATATAGGCCTCCCCAATAAAGGGGGATATGCCCATAATCGCCACGCTGAGCGCCGACGGTGCTGCCCGTCGGCAGGGAATTTAGCTGTGCCAGTGTTATACTGCGCTATGCCGCAATCAGCTTCTGCCAGAGCCCCGTTAGTTAGTTAGCAGGGTGCACCACGTGCAGGTGAGGTTGGCTTTTATTTCGAAGACGTTGGAACCCCTTACATCCCAAGAAAAAACACTACAGTAAACTTCGATCAACTATAAAGATAAACTAGCTGTTCCTACTGTAAGGCTCCATAAAGTTAGTCAATCATTTAAAGGGCAAAACGTACGGTTTTTTAACAAAATTCCAAATGATATGCTTAATTTATCTGTAAATAAATCAAAAATGTTGTTAAACGTAACCTCTGTAATAAAGCTTATTATAACATTTCTGATTATTTAGATGACAAAAAAGCTTGGGATGAAACTGTCTCCAACTCCTTCAAAAACAATGTAATAGTTAATAATAAACCTTGTAAAAAAAAAAGACTAAAAAAATATAAGCCAAGCAGAGTTTCTTTCTTCTTCTTCAATTCTTCTCTGTTTGGTCGCGTTACGAATTGGTGTAAATTCAAATTAAAAAAATTGACGTTTCAAAGTGTACTGTATGTGCTTATTGAATAAACTTATTTTGATTTTGATATTTGATTTTTATACAAAAAATATCACGCTATGCACTGCGAATTGCTATCATTAGCTATCATTTGTTAAAAGCACGTGATGCTAGAAAAAGCTCTCTGTATTCTACGGAGTAATTACTGCTTGCGCAATTAGGTATTCATACAAATATCGTCTCTTTATTAAAGAAGATAAGTCCGAAAATCTAAGTAAGCCACTAATTGCAAACTTCTATGCGTTTTGGTGGAGATTCAGACAAGCCGCTTTCGGGCGGATGGTGCAAAATCCTTTGAATAGTTGATCTAATAGGCTTATCACACCACGCGGTATTCAGTCTGTCTTAGTAAGACTGTCTTACACTTAGCGTAGTGTAAGAGTAAGTCACTAAGTCGGTCATAGTAAATCTAGTTAGTCAGTAAGACAGTCATACTAAGACAGACTGAATACCGCCTCGTCTAATAGGCCTTTAAGGCGACTATAGGGGTCAAACCTCCCTCTCGCTCGCACTATTCAACATTTTTGAAGATATAAAAACACTGAATGTAGTTATGCAAAATAGCAAACCTTCACGGCCTAGAAAATAACAATACAAAGGTTCAGCAAGATTATCATGTTGAACCCAATACGTTTTCCTACCAAAAAATTTGCACCAAAATTGATCACATTAGTTTTTTGGTAAGAAAACGTGATAGAATCAAAAAGATATTATTGCTGAACCTTTGTATTGTTATTTTCTAGGCCGTGAAGGTTTGCTATTTTGCATAACAACATTCAGTGTTTTTATATATTCAAAAGTGTTGAATCGTGCGAGCGAGAGGGAGGTTGACCCTTATAGTCGCCTTAAGTCAGTAAAATAAAATAATACATGTCTTTCAGGTCCCCGGCCCGGAAGTGAAACGACGCACCAAAATCCTATCAGAGCTATTCCGTTCGTACGAACCTTATGGACACAAAGTTGGCGACACATACGAAGTTCTAGTAACAGATATATCTCACGACAAGAACTACTTTGTAGCTCATAACGAGTTCTACGAACAGGTACTGGTACCTAAAGAGGATAAATACATGGGCAAGATGTTAACAGTTAAAATAGTTTCAGCATCCAAGTTCTCGATGAAAGGGGAGGTGTTAGATGCGCCCAAGATGGCGGGGTTGACACCCCCGCTGAAGAGAGGGGAGGTTTCGGGGGTGGTGAAGGAAGAGCCGATAATGCCTTATCCCTTTTTAGCAATGTTTTTGTTTTTTGTTGCTAGGGTGCTGTGGCATTTGTTTTTAGCGTAATATAGTTTTGTTGTTATGTGGTGTTTTTTTTCGTGATATGCAATTGTCGTCTAAATAGCTTTGAGCCCATATTTAGATTCTTCTGTAGTGGGTATCAGGAATTTAAAAGTACACGATAATAATACTATAATGTACTTATAAAATAATCAACATTACAGACATGTATGCGAAATCAGATAGTTGGTGCCGCTTTGTCCGTCCGTCCGTCTGTCACAGCTGATTATTTCAGGAACTACAAAAGCTACCGACTTGATATTTGGTATAGATTTAAAATGCCTTAACTGAATAAGATTGCCAGCAAAAAAATAAAATATTTTTATTTTCATCCCCAAAGGGGAAAATAAGAGATGTAAAAATTTCAAAAAGAGGAAAAAATTTCAAAGAGAGTACGAGTTGCACAATGTGAAAACTTTTATAGTATACTATATCTAGCTCAAGAATTACGAAGAAAACTTACGTATCGCACGCCATTGACGTCACTGCTATCTGCTGAAAAAAATAAGCACAGTTTTATGTTAAAGCACGCGCTCCCATACTAAAAACTCATTGGTACTTTCCTATTCTGTGATGATGATGACTGACTGAAATTCCAATTTTTGACAAATATTTTTATAGTAGAGTGCACGTTTTGAATCTATGCTGATTTTTCCTATAATTTTACGAGGCATAACCCCTTTTTGAGGATATTTCAAAAAGTTATGAAATGGGTTGTCTCATTGCCTCTTTTGTGTACGTAACACCTTTTAGGAGAATACATTAAGCACAGATTTTCGTTCAAAGCGCGCATTTCCTAGTAGTGATTCCATAAGCGAAAATCCCTCATTAGAATCTATCTGTCTTATTACAAAATGAAAAGAAGATAGTCTAGGTTTAAAACTGATATTTTGTATAAACATCAGATTTAAACTTGCACTATGTTTAGTCTTCGTGTTGGAATAAGACAGTATGTGATCATTACCATTTTAGCCTCACAGTCGGCTAAGCCCCGACACTTGTAAAGACTAGAGTTACACAGACAATAGCTGAACACCTTTGTACAATAGTATCCTTTGTCAAACGACACGCTCTAGTGACCGTTTTGTTCTAATGTTATAAAACTGACGGTGTGTCTGTCTGTCGGACAGTATAAAGTTGAAATTGGGTGCAGGCACTTGTGTTTATTCGAGATAGGTGTTGAAGTAACAGCCCATTGGTTATTGTATTTAATCAGAATAGGCATAAAGGTGCCAGCCAACTAGGCTTAAAGCTGGGCCACAACTGTAAGGTACCAGTCATCCGTATCAGTAAAAAATAAATTGGGTATAGGAACTTCTTTTTAGTCGACATAGGCATAAAGGTGCCAGCCAACACTGTAAAGTACCAGTCAGTTGGTATAAAAAATTAAAAAAAGGAAATTGGGTATAGTAACTTGTATTCAGTCGGCATAGGCATAAAGATACCAGCCAATTGGGCTTAAAGCTGGACAACTTCAGGTTTAAAGGTCCACTTCACTTCATTGCTGGCCAGAGGTTCTGATCAGATTTAAAGGTATCTACAACACTTAACGTACCTATCTTTGTCTTTCTTTATGGCTGGAATCGTAAAAAAATCTGACCCAAAAATATGCTCTACGTAGCTCCTATTTTTCGATCAGATTGTACTAAGAGAGTACTGTTTCCTTTGGTGACCAAATAAAAACGCCATTCCATTGTCGGATAAGTTAAAACAGCAATCTAGGTTCTCAAGTTAAGTAACTTAAAGTGAAAGCTTTCTGATCATCACTACATATAAAATCTAGAGATATTATCAAGTAATTGGATACAGAAGGGTACTAGAGATGGCGGCTTACCAGCAAGGGACCAAGCGGCAGAAAGTCCGAGAGGTCAGGGATAATGACTTTTTTCAAGGTGAGTTTTGTTTTATTTATTGCATTTAATTAATTTGTTTGTTTTTTAAGAAAACTAATAAAAAAAAACATCTGAGCTTAAAAAAAGTTACTTCTAGAAACTTCGTGTTAAAACATATCTTCACATAACTTACACGATTCAGACTTTCCGGCGCGCGTCGGAGAGCATCGGAGAGCGTTTTATAACATGCTTAAGGAAATATAAAACATCCACGAAGTAGATAAGTTCCCTCATCATCATCATCATCATCAACAGCCTATATCCCTCCCCTAATAAGAAGGGGGATATGCCCATAATCCCCACGCTGGGCATGCTGGTTGGGGATCGCAGGGCACAGCTTCTAGCACCGCCGACGCTGCTGCCCATCGGCAGCCAGGGAATGTAGCTGTGCCGGTGTTTTAGGCTGCGCTATGCCGCGATCAGCCGGCCGCCAGAGCCTCGTTTGTTAGTTAGCAGGGTGCACCACGTGCAGGTGAGGTTGGCTTGGGTTCCGCTTAGATGGAGGATGGAACCACTTACACCCTATAAGTTCCTTATTTGCATGCAATTTACACAGCTTTGCCACCACTGACTGAAATAGATCCGCTGCGCAAATTGCATGTAAATAAGGAACTTAACTGCATTGTGGATATTTGAATTTCCTTAGCATGTTATTTATGACAATAGGGAATTAAATTTCTATGGGCTCGAATTTTATCTATAGTTTTAGTAATCGTCTTAAAGTCAGATGCACTAAAACTTCGGAAATAAACAAGAATTTAAAATAAAAATAAAAAACCGACTTAAAAAACATTTATTGAAAAAACTGTAAAACTAAAAAGTTAAAAATAATTGCTTATTTTTTGGTTCATCCACCTTTTTTCTATAAATTTATCCCTTATGATCTATGCGTTTACCACATAGGTAGATCTAGATACCTACCTGTTAGTTTTGGAGTTGAGTTGAGAATCGTACATTGACATCATTGTGACCCCATGTGAATCTTGGCCGATTTGGGCACAATTTCAACCTTTCCATTTAGCATAAGTTTTTTGAACACATTCTCTGTCCGCTTATATTGTTTTTAAAGTGCGCACATAGGTTATGTTTCAAGCCAGATCAAAACAGTTGAATTTAATAACATAATTACTCTTATTGCTTGTAATGTGTGCTAAAATAAATCACGCCATTTTGGTTTAAGTACCTCAAAGTAAAAATAATAATAAAGTTTTTATTAAGATGGTTGGCGAAAGGGGGAGACCTTAGCCCAGCAGTGGGACTATGCAAGTTGATTAATACCTAATAATAATAAATTTATTACTTTAATTTTGTTATTTTCTTACATTTTGAATTCCGGGCTTCTTTAGGCATTGACAAAATGGATTACAACAGCATGGCGGGCGCAGGCGAAGCCGCGCGCTATCGCTTCTACAACAGTGGTGAAAGAGTACACAATAAGACCATGGAAGAGTGGTTGAAATACAGCGTGTCTCTCACAGAGTTTAGGAGTGAGTATTACTCGAGGGGGACTAGCTTCCGCAACCGGAAACCGTACCGGGATAAAAAGTAATGTGTTAAACCAGGTCACAATCTATATATATTCAAAGTTTCATCCAAATCCGTTCGGTAGTTTTTGCGGGAAAGAGTAATAAACATCTATACTCACAAACTTTCGCATTTATAATATTACTAGCTTCCGCACGCAGCTTCGCTCGCGCAGTACCGTGATAAAAAGTAGCATAGGTGTTAATCCAGGTCACAAACTATGTATATTCCAAGTTTCATCTAACTCCGTTCAGTAGTTTTTGCGTGAAAGAATAACAAACATACATCCATACTCACAAACTTTCGCATTTATAATATTATGGATGGTACGTCCGTTCCACCTAGTTACATGTAGGATAGGATTGTAAGATTGCTAGCTTTGAATAAAAATCAGACCTCAATAAAAATGCCCAAAAGGGGTTTTGTTTCGTTTCCTCTTTTGTGTAACACTAAAGAGGAAACAAGACAACACCTTTTTGGAAGCACAAGATTTTGGCTCTTTTTTAAATAGTAATGCTGTATTATGTACCTAAAATTTATATGTATTTCATACATAAGCCGATCAGTTTTTTGTAAATATTTTGTGAAAATAACTGAATTTGTTAATGTTCTAGATTCTGACAGTCGCGGCCGTCACAACTCCCGCGCTTGGGACGACAACACAAACTCGCTTGAAAACCACAAGCGCTGCATAAAAGCGCTTTACGATTTCTGCTCAAAACTGGGCGTCAGATACTGGACCGCGTTCGACACTGACTTGATCCCAGTGTCCGACAACTGGGACGAGGTGAGGGCGAGTTGGGACGAGGTGGTCGAGTATGTGGCCGAGTTGAACCAGAGATATCATCTGAAGCTGCTGTGGATTGCGCCCGATCTGCATTCACACCCAAAGTAAGTTTTTCGCACTCAATAACATAGTAACGAGACTATCCGATGCAGAACGAAAGTTGTCAACATAGCTCAGAGAATTAGCAAGCTGAAGTGGCAGTGGGTTGGCCATATCTGCCGAAGAACCGATAACTGTTGACGTAAACGAGTTCTTGAGTGGAGACCACGGCTCGGCAAACGTAGTGTAGGACGCCCTCTGGCCAGGTGGAGTGACGATTTGCGAAACGCTGCTTGTCAGAGCGCAATGGCGCCCATTAGGGTCGGCTTGTGTCCAGCAGTGGACCGCTATAGGCCGATGATGACTCAACATAGTAGAATTTCGAAACAAATAACTACAACGACACGTACAATACTCTCAACAGGGGCCTGATTCTGACGATTCGATATATTTGATTCTATTAGATATATATCTATTATATTCTATTAGATATATTATAGGACGGCCTCTGTGGCGCAGTGGGCGAAAGTCCGCCTGAGACGCAGAAGGTTGCGGGTTCGATTCCCGCTGCGGGACAAATGTTTGCATGTTCTGTAGATATTTGTCTCGGGTCTGGGTGTTTTCTATGTATGATAAGTATGTATTTACAAAAAAAAAATTATATGTGTAGTTTATCAATCATGTGGTTCCCATAATACAAGCTCTGCTTAGTTTGGGGCTACATGAAGCTGTGTGATTACGTCCCGCATTATTTATTTATATAGCGATAAATGTCAAAGAATATCGGTCACTTTCATACAACCTGTGACCTGAGACCTGACCATAAAATGTCGCGTCTAGAAATGATCTATGTCCTAATTGATAGTTCTTATTCCAGGATATCATGTTCAATTAATAGTTTTTTTATTAAAGCCGGAGAATTTTTCTGGGTATTTATTTTATACTTTTAGGTTACGATCCATTAGGACACTGGCGCCATTAAACAAAAACTAACCAAACGCGGGCTTTGTTAGTGGCAGTTTGGTTTTAGACAGTTGAAATTGGGACGAGAGATGCGCAATGTGGGTGAGAGTGCGTTCAACAACCATGATTCGTTATGATAAGGCGTATTGAGATCAGTATTTACTATTAATTTACTGAGTATTCCGGCCTTCATAATTAAAAATTATTTGTTATAATTTCAATACTCCATTATCAAGAATATTTTTATATAATTCCTATTTTTATTCGCTTCGATTTACAGTGAGGTCTGAAATGACCGGCCTTCTTTCATACTGTTTTGACAGTTTCCGCGATATATATCTAATATAATCAAATATATCGAATCGTCAGAATTAGGCCCCAGATCTTTGTCATCTGTAGCCTGAATGCGAAAAAAATACCTTACTACAAAGTTGGCGTTTCATAGAAATTGTATAGAAAACTTATATTTAAATGATCGCGAAATCTTACGATTTGATTTGTTAAGTTACTTTATGAAAAGTGTTTCTGTTGGGAAATAGAGTCGATTGAGATCAACTTGTTTTTTTAACAAATGTAATTTTCTAGGTTGACTGCATTTTTTCAAAATTCTCAAAATGCAATTGTTTATTTCGTCAAAATAAACCTATAATTTCCTCAAAACAAGACCTTCTAACTACAAAAGAAAAGGTGACTGCCCTCAATGTGGTAAAATTTTGCCCCACTTAATACTTGTATTTTCAAGGTAAATAAATAAAAAATATAATTAATAAATACTTACAGGTATTCTAGCGGAGCATTTACGAGTAACGACGCAACAACCTTCACGCAAGCCGCGGCCCAAATAAAGAAATGCATCGAAGTTTCCCAACGACTGAACGCCGAATGTTTTCTAATATGGCCGTACAGAGAAGGATACAACTCCATCTTCCACACAGACGTCGCGAAAGAAATCAAATTATTCACCAAACTGCTCAAAATAACTGCCGAATACAAAGACAGGCTTAACTACAGATGTCAATTACTAGTTATGCCGTATGGTAATAACTGGGGACATGGCCATTGGGGGCAGAGTCAACATTGCCTAGATAATGACTTGGTGAACAGGTATATGTGGGATATAACCAGTTGTCTGTACATGTTGAAGAGTGGTAACTTGGAGCGTTACTACAAGGTGGTAACCCCGCCCGGACATCACATGTATATGGCTAATGTGTAAGTTTCTTTATTTTTATTATTATGAAAAAATGAAAATATTTTTATTTTACTTTAGAGCACAAATACATGTAAATCGTTGTTAGGACTCCATGTTGTGGCGAATAGCGCTTCATAGAAATTGTATGGAAAACTTTTTTATTTTTAATTTCGCGAAATCTTACGTTTTGATTTGGTAAAATACTTTGGGAAAAGTATTACTGTTAGGAAATGGAGTCGATTGAGACCAACTTGTTTTTTTTTTGACAAATGACATTTTCTAGGCTGAGATGAGAGCTAGAGTGTACATTTTTTCAAAAATACAAAAATGAGATTGTTTTTTTCTTCAAAATAAACTTATAGTTTCCTCAGAAGACCTTCAAGACCTTCTAACTACAAAATAAAAGTTAGCTGCCCTCAATGCGGTAAAATTTTGCCCCACCCTGCATAATATATCATCATCATCATCCAAGGCACCACAAATTCCATCCACTGCTGGACAAATTCCTCCCCTAATGAACACCATTGCGCCCTGAGCTCGACGCTCGCTCGCCGAGTCATATTAGGTATGAGTACCTCTCCTTATAAGATACTAGCTGACCCGGCGAACTTCGTACCGCCTTAGCGTAGAAATGATGCACTACTTTATTTAAGTAACCACGTTTCCGAACAAATTATGCTCGAATTTAATTAAGTAACCACGTTTCCGAACAAACAATGCTCTTTCAATATAGTCTATGGCTGTGAATGACATTGACATTCGTTACACGCGTTTTTTTAAATATGCAAAATTAAATGTATATTTTTCAATATTTCTGAGAGATTTTCTTAATATTTTTTTCCGTAAGAACCTTCTCCTAATAATAACAAATACAACAAAAAAAAGAATTAGTGAAATCGGTCCAGCCATTCACGCGTGATGCCGTGACCAAGGAAAACGGGTTTCATTTTTATATATATAGATAGATTAGGTTTAAGTACCTCCTAATCACTCTAATATTATACATGCTAAATATTGTGAGTATGTTTGTGGTCGCTTCTCTCCGGAACGGCTGAACGGATTTAGATAAAACTTGGCTACTTTGTATCCCGGTACCGCGCGACCGAAGCCGGACTAATAAGTCAATACATATTAATTACAGTTACAACATGCTTGGCGGTGTGACTGTCTCCAACAATACCGACCAGTACAACAGCAAGAACTTGACGCTCATGATGAAATGCATCGTGGATCAGGTAAATGGTAACATATTAAAAGAATTATAAATTGATAAGGAATTTCAAAGGAATAGAATAATTATTTATATGCTCATGATAAAATGCATCATGGATCAGGTAAATGGTAACCAATTAAAATAATTACCAATTGATAAGGAATTTAAAAGGAATAGAATAATTATTTATTTGCAACAACTAAAATAACAATGCATCGATAGGTAACTGAAACACATAACTTAGTAGGTTTAGGTATTGATTGATAATATTAAACTGCAAAATGAATGAGCATTATTATCACTATCACATTACCAGCGCGTGTCGGAGAGCATCGAAGCGTATTTTAAAACATGCTAGAGGAAATTGAAACATCCACAAAGGAGTTAAATTCCTTATTTGCATGCAATATCTAATGACGGATCTATTTATGTCAGTGTTTGACAAAGCTCAAAGCTGCGTAAATTGCATGCAAATATGGAACGTAACTGCTTTGTGGATGTTTCAATGACCTTTAGCATGTTATAAAATGCTCTCCGACGCGCGCCGTTAAGGCGACGATACATGTCAAACCTCCCTCTCGCTCGCACTATTCAACATTTTTGAAGATATAAAATCACTGAATGTAGTTATGCAAAATAGCAAACCTTCACATTCTAGAGAATAACAATACAAAGGTTCAGCAGTAATATCATTTTGATTCTATCACGATTTCTTACCAAAAAACTTAATTTTTTGGCAGGAAAACGTGTTGAGTTCAACATGATATTCTTGCTGAACCTTTGTATTGTTATTTTCTAGACCTTCTTCTTCGTTCGAAATTATTTCTATTTATATTTCTGGATTGTACCTACTATTTAGAAAAGTTCTGTTTTATTTTACTCATGAAACTAATGTGAATTAAGTCATTAATATTGAAAAACGAGAATTTTCACGGTACCGACGGCGTTTCGACTCGTTGAGAGTTCATCAGGGTGAGTGAACACGACACTCTCTCCGCGTCCCGCCTAGCATCTAGTTTCTAGTCTAGACCTGTTTAACAAGTATTTATTTTAAAAAATTAGAAAAACCCGACTGCATAGTCAGGAAGTAAGTACTTAGTTTAGTAGTCTTTATAAATTGAAAATGGCTTTTTACAGTCGCCATATTGGATTTTCTGAAATTTGATATAGCCTTTGTCACCCTCGTGATCTAGACGAATCCAACGACACCTCATTAGTCAAAATCCGTCCAGCCGTTTGTGCTACACGACCGACAAATAATATTACAAACATACATACACCCTAAAAACATAACCTGACTGAAGAGGACTTCAGTCGAGTACTAAAGAACTTTTGAAATTGAACTGATTATTGCAGGGCACAGCGCCCCCTGGCGGCATATCGCTGCGGCTGCCGTGGGGCGGCGACGTTGGCGACTTTATAACCAGCCACGTGAAGTACGTGGACGCACTCGCGCGAGCACTCCGCTTCGCCTGCGCTCTGCTCAACGACCAGCTGTTCTCTAAGCATTTGCAGGTACCTATAGTACTCACAACGGATCTAGGCCCTCTGAAGGTAGGCCCAGCAAACGATTCGACCAATCCTAGTACTATACTAGCCTATTCAGTCCACTGCTGGACATAGGTCTCCCCTAATAAGGGGGATATGCCCACAATCCCCACGCTGGGCATGCGGGTTGGGGATCGCAGGGCACAGCTTTTCGCACCGCCAGGGGGCGAGGAAATTCAGCTGTGCCGCTGTCAGGCTTCGCTATGCTGCAATCAGCCGCCGCCAGAGCCCCGTTAGTTAGTTAGCAGGGCACCACAGTCAGGTGATGTTGGCTTGAGTTCCGAAGATGGGGATTTAAATCCTTAAACCCCAGTGGTCCGCTAGACTGTATCACACAGCATCATCTAGCCCCAAACTAAGCAGAGCTTGTTTAATGGGAACCACATAACTGATAATACATTTTTTTGGGTTGCATACTCTCTCTGTCTCCCTCACACACACACAAATTTTCGCATCTATATTGGTGTGTTTACAGCAACGGTATTCAACTTACCACAGCGGGTTCGGATCCCGGCTCGTCAGCAACGAGATATCAATGGAGGAGTGCGAGGAATATTACAAGTATGTAAGACTAGAATAACTTCTTATATAAATTAAATGGTTTTTTTATACTACTAAGTTAGCAAACAGGCCTACGGTCCTCCTGATGGTAAGCGGTTCCCGTAGCCTATGGGCGCCTGTGACATCAAGAGGTATTACATGCGCGTTGCTGACCCTTTTAAAAATTTTAAAACGCCCTTTTTGAAACGCTTCATATTATAGTCTCTGGGGAAAACCTCGGCAGGGAGACCATTCCACAGCTTGATTGTTCACGGGAGGAAATTCCTCTGGAAACTCACTGTGCGAGAAGATATAAGTGGCAATGTATGGGGGTTAGTATGTATGTTCCTATTTACATATGGGTCCACCATAACGCCTAAACAACTCATCTGATTTTGAAAAATAATAAAAATGTTTGTAAAATGTCTTAGGGAAAGAAAAATTGTAAATGTTGCCTGGAATTTAGAAAATAATGTTTTTAAGTAGTGTTTTTTCTATGATATTTCACCATCATCATTAACATAAAGAAGTCCACTGCTGGACACAGGTCTGTACAATTCAGTGTTGCGGGGTTGGACACACTTTGTTGAGACAATTATATTACGACAATTTATTTACATTGTCGAATTTCTGTTGAGTTTTTTTTATGAAATTCGTCAGAATAGGCATGACGACTGGGTAAAAAAAAAAAATTCTAATTAGTCCGTCAGTTAGATAAAAAAAAAAAACTGGACACGTATTTTTTTTTGTTATCGAATCAATAGAAATTGACGGAGAATAAGAACGTGAAAGTTCGGGAGTGGGGGCTCGTGACGTCACGCCTAGGTAAAAAAATTACTATATCGTGACGTCACACGGAACTTTAACGCACTATATCTTTGTTATCTTTTGTTTAGCTGACTAAATAATGTGTCCAATATTTTTTGGATATGTAAAAACGGACTAATTAGAATTTTTCAATCGTCTAGCCTATTTGTTGGCGGAATTTGTACTAAATATTTTATCTTTTAAATATCTTGTAATGGATTTCCGCAAAGTCAGGCCTGATTCAATCCATTATCTTACAACAATTTTGTAGCGCCACATTACAATATTAAAAAAAAACAAATATTAACTTTTTCACTGGACTCGTAGCTCGGTTGGTAGTAACTCTGCCTAATGAGCTGCAGGTCCTGGGTTCGATTCCCGCCCAGGACAAACATTCGTGTGTGAACATGGATGTTTGTTCTGTGTCTGGGTGTTTTATAAGTATCTATGTATGATCAGTATCTGATACCCATAGTAAAGGCTCTGCCTAGTTTGGGATCAGTCGTGTGTGAGATGTCCCGGTTATTTTATTTTAACTTTCTTTTAATATTTTTTACATTGATATGTGGCGTCAATGGTCGTAATACAATTATTACCATTTTTAATTTATTAATACAAAATGGGCCGACAGGAAACTCAAAGAATGTTCTAATTTAAACTCTATTACGTTGCAGGAAGAATCATGGAACCGAGCCATCTCCCTCTAAATGCGAACAACTTGAGCTCGCGTTTCAACGGTACCTCGATACGTCAGACCACATCTGATAACTGTACATAGAAGTATCAAAAGAAAAGTTTTTCATAATTATCTTTGTAACCTCTTAGACCAGAAGAGCATAATTATTGTAAATAAAAACGAAATAACAATCAAATCTTTGTTTTATTTACTATAGTTCTACGAGAGCAGCGCCGCGTCTATCGGAGTCGTGGCGCGGACTCTAGACACGAACAAGCGTTGAAATGACATTTAGACAGTGACAGATAGATATTCAATCGCTGCATTTAGATCAGGCTTTTTAGTATAGTTTAGGCAGCTGAAGCTTTCATTATTCAGTAAGGATCCATTACATTAAGGCGACGATACATGTCAAACCTCCCTCTCGGTCGCACTATTCAACATTTTTGAAGATATAAAATCACTGAATGTAGTTATGCACAATAGCAAACCTTCACGGCCTAGAAAATAACAATACAAAGGTTCAGCAATAATATCATGTTAAACCCAACACGTTTTCCTACCAAAACATTTGCACCAAAATTGATCACATTGGTGCAAGTTTTTTGGTAAGAAAACGTGATAGAATCAAAATGAACCTTTTGCTGAACCTTTGTTTTGTTATTTTCTAGGCCGTGAAGGTTTGCTATTTTGCATAACTACATTCAGTGATTTTATATCTTCAAAAGTGTTGAATAGTGCGAGCGAGAGGGAGGTTTGACATGTATAGTCGTCTTAATACTAGACCCTATTATAAATCTGAACCAATGCCTGTAATGTTATTTTTACCAATAAATTATGATTGTGACTTCATTGTAAACACAAAAAAATATTTTAGGTGCTAATTTTGCATCGAATGAAAAGAAAACAACTATATTGCAAATGTAGATCTACTTACTGAATATAATTTATTTTATCATCAATTATTTTTTTCCCTTATTTGATATCTTAATTTCTTTGTTATTTTGAATTTGCAAATTACATACACATTATCTCGACCAAATATAATTTGCCCTATACGACAACTTGTACCAAAAATAAAACACAGTATGTACATTTTGAATATTTTGTATTTCATATTATTTTCAGATTTGTTTTTTGTTTTTTTTTCACATATTCACAGCAACTTAATTCTAACAGCTCTACATATACAGATACATTATGTATCTTACATAAGTGCATGAAGCTAGATTTTTTGTACACAAATCAAATGATTGTCCAAATTGAAGTTTAATAAGTTAAAAATACATAATATGATAAACAGACCGTAAAATCATTGATCTAGTACATTTTGATTATAATTCTACGATTCAAGAAATAAGACTCGAAATGCAATTGAAATAACTAAAATAAAATACCTAAGTTATGCGTGTTTCATCAAAAAATTAAGCACAATATTTAAGTATGAGAAAAATAATCCTAAAAACTAAAACTAAATTAAAAACAGTACAGAATACTGTAAAATAAATAACTAAAGTAAAATTTAGCTAAAATAATATCATAATTTTGTCACCGTCTATATTCATGCGAGGTTTTTGTTTATTAAAAACCAATTTTCTAATATATACAAATATAAATCAAGATGAAAGTAAAGTTTTAACTAAAGATAAAAAGTAAATTTTAACTAATACTGAAAAGTACAAATGAAAAAATGGCAGGTTCTATGACGGAATGAAAGAATAAAAGAATCGTCAAAGAGCCGATTTGACCAAATTCAAACCTCATTGAGATATTCATACTCTAGAGTGTCTGCACCAAAACTCAAAACTCGTCAAATACGCGTTGACGATATTTGACAGTTTATACTTGAAGACTGTATCTATTTTATCAGTCTCTATAGAGAACAATTATCTCAATGTCAGACCGTTCAATTTTAAAATGTCACAACGAGAGAGTCACAACATAAAAATGTTGCTATATTTTTAGAGGTTTTAAGCATTCACGGTGCCCTTCTGCTGTGAAGCAGGTGTTCTGTGTTTCGGTTTGAAGGGTGTGGGTGACGGTGAAATTACAGGCACAAGAGGATTATCACCTTCATGCCTCAAGTTGATGGACGTAGAGCTTTGCATCGTAGAGCATGTTCTAAAAATTCGTAACCTACGATATAATGCTTTGTTATAAGTAATTCTTAGAGCTTAACATCAGGTGGGCCATGTGCTGTTCTTTTTATGATACTAGAAGATAGAACAAGCACATGGCCCACCTGATTTTAAGTGTTCACCATTACCTATCACAGAGCATTGCATCGCATTCAAAAAGCATTGTTCCATCTATAAGTAAAAAAAAAACATGAAAACCATTCACTATAAGATCTATCAGTACCTTCGCGACACGCAGTATTGAAAATAACCTATGGTTTTCAAGCATGGAGAAGAGTATCTACTCTATAGAGTCACAATCTCCAAGTGATAACTGTCAAAAATCATCCGAGTCTCGTTGACATAAACATAAATGTCACATTCGCACTAATTTACGTTATTGGTAGATTCCGCTTCGTTTTCCTTCGAAAAGCTGTCAAAGATTTGACAGTTTTTCAAGAGAAAATGAAGCTTCATCGGTTACGGTATATTAAAGGAATCGGATAGTGTTCAATGTCGGGGCAATAGGCAGCGTGGAGTTTTGATGCGTATATTTTTGTGACACGTTTGTGGCTCTAGAGTCTAGCGTATACTATCTCGATGTTTTCAAGACATATATTTTATTATTATGCTCGAGAAAATTATCGATTCATATCTGAGTTTAGTCAATCAGCCCCAAAAATTGAAGATTCGGCTATAAATTCGTTACTAAAAAGCACCACCTTTCACTGGTTTTACAATAGTGTTGATTTGTTGTGCATTTTCCATATTAAACTTAATTTGACAGTCCTAAAAGTGGTGCTGTCCCTTTCTTATAGGTGAAAATGACAAGGATCGCTATAGCTTTAAAGCTGTCAAATTAAGTTAAGTTTAGAAAATAGGACAACAGAATCGACAGTAATATCTAACAAAAGCTATTTATCATAGTTATTTTAACAGTCAGGATACAGTTTTACATAGGTCAAGCACATACAATTACAATATCCGTATACATTGCCAATTAGTTTAGAATTAACAAAATAATATCCAAAATTATTATCTTTGTTATTGCACATCGTCAAAATATTATTTTTAAGTTATTTTGTTAGGAAAACATTTGAAACAATAATAGGCAGATTTTTTTATTAATTTTATCGAATGACGAATCAATGTTTTATTAGTATGTTAGTTACATTTTTTACTAAAATAACTGAATGGGGCTTACCACAAAATACATTATATTTAGTATTTTTTAAGTTTAAAAATAGGACGACATTACAATTAGGTACAATTCATGTAGATATATATAAAACAGATAGATTCATCTCTGAAAATTCAAATTCTGTTGAGTTTTTAAAAACATATGCCGACCCCACTTATATTTGGATAAGGGTAGATGGTGAGATCATCCCCCTCATTCCAAAACGAAGAGAGAAACTAAAGATAGTCCAAGTTTAAATCTGAAATTTTGTATACATAATACCAGTTTTAAACCTAGATTATCTTTAGTCTTCGTTTTGGAATAAGACAGATTGAGATTTAGTTAATACATAAGAAAAGAGACCCGACTATATAAAATCTAAAAAATATTGACTTAATCAAAAAAATAATTGCGTTCACTGTTTTGATTGAAAAGTGCGAAAAACACAAGAAAATTTTAATTTTGATCACTAAAAGTTATTCACTGAAGGAAAACGCCCCAAAACACTTTAAAGACTAAGTCAAACACTTTTAAGATTAAATCTCGTTCACTTCTAATGCTATCTGACTGCAGTTTGAAGGTGTTTCCGCACTCAATGTGTTAACAGTATGAGCCGAGTGTTGAATATACTATGTGTATGGTCTATGTGAATGGGAATTAAATTCGGATACTCAGGACGAATAAACCGGACGGTTAAAAACCAACATCGCCTTACTTAAAAGACAATAGACAAACATGTATTTATAACTTGGCACACAATACATACAACAACAGAATTAAGAAAGTAAAGTAAGTAGTTAAATAGAAGGTGAGCAGTATCGCCCAGCCGACATGTAGTTGTGTGCCACAGCAGCAAAAAGGCCTCGACTCAGCATTAATGCCTTGCCACGGAGAAGTAGCTAGGCGCTATATCAATCTTTCAAAAGATATACAATGTTTAAAGTATTGCCAGCTCTTACTGTGTTAATGACAAACAGTGACAGGGCGAACTTTAAGCAATGGTTAAAATTAAGTAGCGTTTATACGTATGGGGGTGGGGCATTGTTTAATATGGAAGATAATACATGAAATCTTCTGATCAAAAAGAATGACAAGGTAAAAAGCCGTTTAACCGTCCGTTTTATGTGACCTTATTAAAAATGATGCATTTGACAACCATATTCTGATTTTGTTAACGTATTTCTACGGGCCTTTTAAGTGTAAGGCGGTTAAAGAAAGCAATTGATCGAATTAGATTACAATTCGATAGGACAGTCAGTTTGTCCGACAAGTTACTATGGAAGTGAAGTGTTTTAGTAAATATCTCGATAAATAATGTTAGGGTAGGCTCTTGTATTACTATTCTTTGGCTACATATTTTAATGGAACTACTTTAAATTACATGTTATATTTTTTTTCTTATCCAGGCTATACAAAGCTTAAAAAAACCAAGTTTTACAAAATAACGGCATTATGAAAAATTTCTTGGGGTAGCATATGCTGCCAGTTTTCATTTAAGATTTAAGTCCGTATGCTACATGCAGTCTCATACCTAGAGTACGGTCCGGTTTATTTCCGTTTACGTGCTTGGAATCCGGAAACATGTAGTCCATAACGGCTTTATTGTAATTAGATAGTTCGAGTGCAGAGCAATTGTTTTATTATTTCGTATTAATGATGTTTTAAATAATAATCAGTCAGCCACTACGAGATCAATGCCTAATTCATAATTGTACACTTCAGTGCGACTAGATTCGTACTCAATGTACCTAATAATATAACACTCGTTTTTGGATCTTTTTAATAGGCAGTGTAGTTTATGTATTGCTAATAAAGTGATTTCCCACTGTTCTTTAAGCTACTGCCCGGCCAATCGGCGACCCTAAAGTAATTTTGTGCATCTATTACTTGTTCGTGGTTGTACTAAAAGACGTGGAAAGACGATCATGGACGCGACATAAACAACTGTCATATCGGTCATAATTTCTACGACGCGTTGTGCGCCGTCGTCATAGATTTTTGCGGTGCATTGTCGCACCTCATTATTGTGGCCTCGCCGTAAAACTATAAAGAAAAAATCGTTAAAAAACTATAGAGAGAAATAGTATTCAGTAGACGCTGAATGAAAAAAGATTGACCGGGCAGAAATTCATAAAATCAACCAATACTTATTAATTGATTTTTCACCTTATGTTTGAATATCAGGGTATTACTGATACCCTGATATTTGATAAAAATGCAAAGACATGATTAAAAAGAAGATCCATCAACGTTAAACCCTTCCATAGCAAAATGTCGTTATACTTACAAGTATAAAGTTATAAATAAATAGTTCACAGCGTGAATATACGGTACACGTATCTTAAGTCAAAATGCCAATTACAGACGACACACATGCGGATTTTAATCGCACAAACTTGCGATGTTTAAACGCTAAAAATTGCTAGATTCGGTGTGCTTACAGATGTCAATCACAAATATTTAATCTATTCGTATCGTAAGCGTACGTAGATTCAAAGTTTCTGAACGAGTCAGGACTTGAACCCGCATCTTTAAAGCCAGCAGCGCACTATCCAATTGTCCCACCGGTCCAAGTGACGTAATGCTAGAAATTCTTTAATAGCCGTGATTTGTGACTACCCACATTCCTGTAGATATTCTCTACATTTGTTTTTTCGAAATAACGCCTTGCCATTGGCCGAAATACGATCCACTTACAATAAAAAAGGTTGAAATATCCGTGTTTGTACTGAAGCACACCTAAATACATACTATAAGTACTTATCTGGTACAGTCACCTGCATTAAGATGTACACAATTTAGTACTACTTATGTCAAATTAGAAAGAGCTCGCTAACATAGGCCGAAGCATGAATATTTAGACATGTCGTATCGTTAGCGTATCGTAAAATTTTGGCCAATAACCACGCGTTATTTCTAATCCACGCTCTTTCATTGGCCGAAATTTCAAGATCCTCTTACAATATACTTGTCAAAATATCTTACAATATACTTGTCAAAATATTGTGCCTCTGATAAGAGTAATAAGATCAATATACTTGTCAAATTAACGTTCGACAAAGGATTCAACTTTAGAGCGACCCTTCGATGTTGTTAGCAGATCATCTTGGTTAAGGAGAGCTCCGCCTCGTCACTACTTAGATGGGTAACCGTTTAGTGGCCTTTAGATATGCTCGCTTCCGTGCTTCGAAAAGCACGTTAAGGCTTTTTCAGTCATTAAGCTATTAAAGAGCCGGGAGTATTTAGGCCACTCTTACGGCGCGGCTACATTATCGCGTTATGTAAAGAATACGCATTCTATGACTTCACTCGGACGCGTATTGCCTCATACGCGAATATTCGTCGTAAGGCGATAATGTAGCCGGCCCAATATAAAGAAAAGCTGGATATAAAATTTATAACTATTGCATTCGTAATGTAAATCATATGGGTGTACAGGGTTCCAACCCCTATCTTCGGAACTCAAGCCAACCCCACCTGCACGTGGTGCATCCTGCTAAACAACGAACGGGGCTCTGGCGGCCGGCTGATTGCGGCATAGCACAGCCTACATCGGCACATCTAAATGCCCTGGCCACTGACGGGCAGCAGCGTCGGTGGTGCGAGAAGCTGTGCCCTGCGATCCCCAACCCGCATGCCCAGCGTGGGGATTATGGGTATATCCCCCTTTATTAGGGGAGGCCTATGTCCAGCAGTGGACTGATATAGGCTGATGTGGGTGGGGCATTCGTAATACGCTGAATAAGGCTGCTCTAAATTGTATATACTTAACGATAGAACTGTAACTAGCCTAAAGCAATATTTAAGTTTGACTTTGATGTATACATGTTACTGCAGGTGCGTAGTCGCAACGGATCTATGCCCCTCTGAAGTCATCTTCAGTGAACAATTCAACCAATCTTAGTACAATCAAAAAGAACTGGTTGAAGAACGGGCTCCCTTCAGCGGTTTTCCCACAGAGATATGACATGGGGTCGTTCAAAAGGCGGCTATTTCTTTTCCTCAAGGGCCAGCAGCGCAACAGTATATTCTCTAGTGATGCAGGTGTCCATGGGAACCCGTCTGTTTGTCTGACAGCTTTGGCATATAAAAATAACCGACCGAAATATAGGATCTCGAGTCCGCGCCACTATTGACGACCGACGGTAAAAGACGTAAACCTCGATCTCGATAGTGAAATAATGCTTATGCATGCGATTTTGACTGCGAAATGTCCAGAATAAGATCTCTTGGACCAGAAGAGCATAACTATCACACTGATATTATAAATGCGAAAGTTTGTATGTATGGATGAATGGATGACCGTTAGTTACTCTTTCACGCGAAAACTACTGAACGGATTTGGATGAAACTTGGAATGTAATAACAAGCAAATGCTTGTTTGATTCACTACTAGCTTCCGCCCGCGGCTTCGCTCGCGTGGTACCGGAATAAAAAGTAACCTATGTGTTAATCCAGGTCACAAACTATGTATATTCCAAGTTTCATCCAAATCCGTTCAGTAGTTTTTGCTTGAAAGAGTAACAAACATTCATCCATACATCCATACATAGTCACAAACTTTCGCATTTATAATATTAAGTGTGATAGTTGTACGATATGGATCCTACGGTCATGAATCGAGGCGCGTACTTTACGTCGCTACTTGCAACCTACTTCAGAGGGAGATAGACACATTGTGAGTAAGGAGGCACTAGACTCTACTCGTCGTCGGCGGGCTCCGTGCCGAAATACCTGTCTCCAAAGTTGCCGATCCCTGGCAGCACGTAGAACTTCTCATTGATTTCAGGATCTAACGCAGATGTCACTATCTTCACCTGCGAACAAAAGTCTTCTTCAAAATCTGACTTAAAACCACCAACAGCAGCTCAAAGATACTTAAAATATACCAATACCAGCCTACATCATTATGCTGGAAATAGGCTTACCCTAATACGAAGAAGGATATGTCTACACATTGAAGGCATCGAGTTCTTCTAAGTGTTCATAAAAACCGGCCAAGTGCGAGTCGGACTCGTACACGTTGGGCTCCTTGCGATTATATATACATGCATAGGAGACCCCTTAAATATTAATTGTATTCTATTTTTAGTATCTGTTGTTATAGCGGCAACAGAAATACATCATCTGTGGAAATTTCAACTGTCTAGCTATCACGGTTCATGAGATACAGCCTGGTGACAGACAGACGGACAGCGAATTCTTAGTAATAGGGTTTCCGTTTTTACTCTTTGGGTACGGAACCCAATGTCTCATTCAAAGATTGGCTGAATTTTTTTTGACTAGTGACAAAGTTTAAGTTTCCGTTTTATCATCATCGGCCTATAGCAGTCCACTGCTGGACATAGGCCTCCCCTAATGAGCGTCATTGCGTCCTGTTCTCAACTCGACGCATACAGCTTCTACCAGCAACCGATCGTAACTCCACCTGGCCGGAGGGCGTCCTACACTACGTTTGTCGAAGTCTCCACTCAAGAACTCGTTTAACCCAATGGTGAATGCAAGCAGCATTAGTTTCCTTTTCATTATCATCAGCAGAATTATATACTTTTGATTTATATGAGGGAACTATACCGTTATCCAGAACTGCGTTGTGAAATATGTACATCACCGTTACCTGAGGGAGCTAGGTACACTAACGTTACAAGATGGACCACGTGCGATACCGCTACAAGTAGCGGCACGAAACTCGAGCGCTGACCGTTATTGCGCACTAGTCGTAAAAGTAAGGTATCATATCGACACCATTTTTTTCATCTCTAACGACGGCTGTGATTTTTTTTTTAATTTTTTTTTTCTAGTGTTTTTCTAATGTATATCGATTTTATTAATGGTATTTTAACCGTTATACGTTAGTAATAAGACACAAGTATTAGTGAAATGGAATAAAAGAAGATTTGGACGGAAGCTCTCTGATCAAGAAAATTATCAATTTTTTGTTATAGTCGCCATTGCTATAGCAGAAAACAGGACCTGGCTAAAGACTGGACGACTAGACTTATAATCCGTACTACGTTGCCTCATATTATTATGAACATTTAACAGGACTAAGCGCTTCTAAACATCATTTATAATGCGCACTGCTAAAATATGGAATCAGCTGCCAGCATCTGTTTTTCCATTGTCTTATGACCCTAACGGCTTCAAAAAGAGAGTTAATAGGCATTTTCTGGGAAAGCTCGCCCCATCGTCGACCTCATCCTTGCTCACGCAAGCCTCGAGGTCAAGAGCTGGCCCATAGTAAATAAAATAAAAAAAAACTTGGTACTGGCGAAATTGTGGAAGCTATCCCAGAAGCCATTTAATAAAGAAGTGAAGGTATCATATGGTAGCTAGAGGCGAGAGAGAGTGAGAGACCCATGTGTAGACGTTTCGTCCAGCGCTAGAGTTACATGCCGCTAGCTGTATCTATGGAAGTAAACGTTTAGATACTGGAAAGTAGTTCAGACAGAACGCGGTCAAGCGTTCGAGCATTCCGCGTCCATTCTGCGTTCGTCGTGTAACGTCGTGTTGAATATGTATCTTTTAGATTAGAATACATTACATACACATAAGAATATCTCTTATCTTTTATATCAACAACAAAAATAAACAACACAAGAATTAAACAAGAAAACACAACAATTAAGAAAACACAAACAATGAAGAAAACACAAGAATTAAGAAGATTTAGACAAGAATTTAATTACCAGCAAAAATGCGAACTCGAATGTGCCGATCTCAATCAATCAATCTCTTAGAGTAGAAATTGTACTTATCTAATCTCCTAGATACCGGCGTAAGTAAAAGTTAGACACTTGTGGAAAGCAAACGCTACCCATGGAGAGTATAGGTTACCTGTGGAAAGGCGTAGGCCACAGATATAGAAGACAACTAGATAAAGCCTTAAAATTCACTAGGTTCTGAACGTCGACTCATACGGCTGATCTCTACTTTCTTATGTCCATATATCATTTGTTAAAAAGGGATGTATACTTTATCTCAATGCGATTTCTGGAACTGCGTACCAGGGCATTTGTATGAACCTGCATAGAAATTTGTTCGAGCGCCTGGTACGATTGACTTTTTGATCTCTTTTGAAGTCGCATTGATATATGTATGCGTCCCTTTCTAACTGATGATATTGGACATAAGAAAGTAGAGATCAGCCGTATGAGTTGACGTTCAGAACATAGTAAATGTTTAACATTTGAAGGCTTTATCTAGTTCTCTTCTATATCTGTGGCGTAGGCATGGAGTAGGTTACCTGTGGAAAGTTTAAGTTACCTGTGGAAAGGCGTAGGCATGGAGAGTATAAGTTACCTGTGGAAAGGCGTAGGTATAGAGTATAAGTTACGTACAAAGTGAGGGTTACCTGTGGGAAGGCGTAGGCTATAGAGTGCACGCCGATCTCGGCCATGAGCAGCGAGACGAGCGAGATGTGCCGCTCGGGCACGTCGTGGTCGAGCAGCACGCGGATGGCCATGATGGCGGCCGCGCCCGTCGCCACCGTCGCGTCCATCAGCACCACGTAGTAGTCCTTTATGTCCTTCGGCAGCCGGAGGTAGTACAGCTAGAACGATTCTATACTTATCCACCGCTGAGTGCCGGGACGCTTTTCAACATTATTCACGGAACAATCGTTAAATCAACCCCTGAGTGCCGTGACGCTTTTGAGCATTTTTCACGAAACAATCGATACATCAACCTCTGAGCGCCGTGACGCTTTTCAACATTTTTCACGGAAGAATCGTTAAATCGACCCCTTAGTGCCTTGACGCTTTTGAACATTTTTCACGGAATAACCGTTACTTCAACCGCTGAGCGCCGTGACGCTTTTCAACATTTTTCACGGAACAATCGTTAAATCAACCCCTGAGCGCCGTGACGCTATTGAGCATTTTTCACAGAACAATTGTTACTTCAACCCCTGAGCGCCGTGACGCTTTTCAACATTTTTCACGGAAGAATCGTTAAATCGACCCCTTAGTGCCTTGACGCTTTTGAACATTTTTCACGGAATAACCGTTACTTCAACCGCTGAGTGCCGGGACGCTTTTCAACATTATTCACGGAACAATCGTTACATCAACCCCTGAGCGCCGTGACGCTTTTCAACATTTTTCACGGAACAATTGATACATCAACCCCTGAGCGCCGTGACGCTTTTCAACATTATTCACGGAACAATCGATACATCAACCCATGAGCGCCGTGACGCTTTTCAACATTATTCACGGAACAATCGATACATCAACCCATGAGCGCCGTGACGCTTTTCAACATTATTCACGGAACAATCGATACATCAACCCATGAGTGCCGTGACGTTTTTCAACATTATTCACGGAACAATCGATACATCAACCCATGAGTGCCGTGACGTTTTTCAACATTATTCACGGAACAATCGATACATCAACCCATGAGTGCCGTGACGTTTTTCAACATTATTCACGGAACAATCGATACATCAACCCATGAGTGCCGTGACGTTTTTCAACATTTTTCACGGAAGAATCGTTAAATCGATCCCTTAGTGCCTTGACGCTTTTGAACATTTTTCACGGAATAACTGTTACTTCAACCGCTGAGCGCCGGGACGCTTTTGTACATTTTTCACGGAACAATTGTTACTTCAACCCCGGAGCGCCGGGACGCTTTTGTAAATTTTTCACGGAACAATCATCATTTCGTTGAGAAATTGTGTGCAGAAGAAGATGTTTGCGTTTAAATATGAAAGGAAACGAGAACTTGACATAAAGAGAGACCAACTCGAAAGCAACCGCCTACAAACATGAATTTTGTTAATAATATTTTAAAGTGTGCTTTAAGAACATTCAAAGCCAAGATATGATATAACAGTCACTTAAGGGCACAGTATCCAAGCTCTAGGAAAAAAAGTAAAAGCCAGTCACCGAAGTCCTAGTCCACCGGCTAGGTTGATTTATTTACGTCGGATTTATTTTATTTATAAATATAAATCCGACGTTATAGTTATTGCTGTAATGATGTGTGATGGTTGGTGTCTAATTATTGGTAGATTTGAGTTATTCGGTGGACGCGTGAAGTGAAACGTCTTCATGGTTTGGATGGGTGTTTAATGTACGACGGTCGAATGTGTTGTGTGACGTTAGTACAATATACAACAATATCAACAACAATAACTGCCTATTCAGTCTATTGCTGGACATACTTATTACCTCCAAATGGGACGTGTAGGTGACTAATTAGCGCTCTAGGGTAATAATGTAGCTAGAAAAGCCCTAGGGCGGTAAGTAATTAAAAAAAACACTTCTTTCTTTCAAAACGTTCGCATACATCTAACCATCATACGACCTCACACCCTCGAACTATAGGCGCCCTCGCTGCGCTCGTGCGCCTAAATATCTCGGGCTGCAATTGATGCCTTACAGCCCTTGGCTACTAATCTACTATTACCCTCAAAAACTTTTGAACTTACTCGCGTTATGAACAAATTTAATATTTAAAATAAAGTTCCCTATTCCATCAAAGACCAAACAAAATACCTGACCTTTCGCAACAAACTCAAACAATACCTTATCAGTAAAAGCCATTACTTCGTTGTCGATTTTTTTAATGACAAGACTTACCACAGGTTTTGATAGTTTTCGAAAACTTTATAAGTTTCGGTATCTTTCCATACATTTTCGTAGTTCATGCAGGTTTCCCTAGAGGCGCTCTGTACTGAAAATGTATGGAAAGATACCGAAACTTATAAAGTTTTCGTTAACTATAAAAATCTGTGTTAAGCCCTCATATTACAATCACTATTTTGACATTACCTATTCAACTATAGTATTTTTATTTGTCATTCCTTCAATTTATTATTTTACTTACTTTTAAGACATTATCATCAATTGACTTTTGTATCTGTATATGTATTAAAAATGGAACGATCTTTTACCCCAAAACATGGCAACAGGAGGTAACTAATCAAAGGGTTTATTTAAATTTCTTGCTTGCAAATAGAATGCTGTTTATTGAAAAATGTACAAGTTCTGTGTAGGAACTATTTTGTTATAATTTCCTTGCATTATTTGAGTGACGTACTATACGTACCTTGGCCACAACACAACTAAGCATTGATGGACTCACGTATGTGTGCACATATTTACACGTTCGTCTATCAATGCCTCTTTTGCTGGCCTCTGCAGTAATGTACTATAAGAAGATAGATAGATAGATAGATGAAAACATTTATTTCGGAACACATGACATTGACAATGTAGGAACAAAACTGAAAAACAACAAGCCAAATTTAAAGCTACTAAGTACCTACTTAACATTTTCATGATAAAGGAACAAATGATTCCCTACATGCCATGTGCCGAAAAGGGGGTTGGCTCAGCATGTGCTGCGTAAGTTATGAACCTACACAGAGCTGATTTTCAGCCCAATAACCTTATTGTTGACTTCACGGACGTCGAGTTTGGTGCCAAATATATAATATAATACAAAGCAATTGATAATATTAATAAGTATAATATTTAGATACTGAAATAAGATATGTAAATAGTTCAATAAATAAATAATAACAGAACAAAAGTACCTATTTAAAATATACAAATAAAGCTGTTTTTTCCCCAATTATATGCCTAATAAGAGGTTATCTGATTTAAAAGCAAGAAAAAAAAATAAAAAAAAATAAAATAAAAATAATAGTACATTGTTCACCGAGAGGAGAAAGTGACCGATTACCGTCGAGGGTGTCGTTTGAAGCCCGAGCCGTAGGCGAGGGCTTTAAAACACCCGAGATCGGGAATCGCACTTTCTCTCGAGTGATACATAGTGCTTTATACTACACCTACGAGGAAAATAAAAAACTAACTTGACTTTGACTTTGACTTTGACTAGCCAGTGCTTTTTTTTTAGCTAGTGGCCAGTGTCATTTTGCGAACTTGGAGATAAAAACTCACTGTAAGAACTTTTTGGCTTTTGATATTTAGGTTACCAGCGCATAGTCTTACCCAAAATTAAAAAAGAAAAACCACGTAAGAAATGGATTTTCATACACTTTTCTCTCCCGCTCAGATGCGTTTTCTCCCCGCATATTTGTTCGATATGCAATGACGTACTTTCTACCGTAAATTTGATAAAGTATCAAGGTACTTTCCGAGCAGGTGTAGTATAAAGAATAATCTAACGCGGTGTGTATGGTCTCACCTCGGGCTCGTCGGTCTGCTGGTTGGTCTGAATGAGTATCTTGCCGATGCGGATGTCCTTGCACACGTCGCACACTGCCTGCTCCATGGTCTCGCCGGCGCGAAGGATCGACACGCCGCATATCTTCTCCACGTCGCATTTACGACCTTCATAACAATAAATAAATAATGTGGGACTACAAAGGTTCCAAAATATCGCCCTAAGAACTTTGTCAAGCGCACACTGGTTTGTGAGAAACAACGAAATACACAACTACCTCGAGATGCCGACCGTTAAGGAAGAAATAAGTATACATAGCAAGCGATACAAAGAAAGGCTTAACAAGCACACAAATGAACTGGCCAAAAACTTGCTCAACGACCAAGAAAATGTTAAACGCCTCAAAAGATGGCAAATACTGAATCTCGACCAAAGAGGATGACCAAACCTCTCACACAACCAATTTCTGGCGCAACTCATTGGAATTGCACCCATACGACTCACCCCCCAGATCACATCTGATTATGGCTGAACAGCCGATTGCAGATAAGAAGAGGAAAAAAAAAAAATGTGGGACGTAATCACACAGCATCACGTAGCCCCAAACTAAGCAGAGCTTGTATTATGGGAACCACATGATTGATATAATACATATCATACATAGATAACACCCAGACCCGAGACAAATATCTACAGAACATGCAAACATTCATGGAAAGTATAGCACAAAAAACTCATACAATAACCCTTAAAATTCATTCATTCAGGAGGGTGCGAGAGGGATCGGTCTGCATAGATATCTAACAGACCTACATGCTATAGTACAGATATAGAAGAGAACTAGAAGAAGTCTCAAAAATTACGTTCTGAACGACAACTCATACGGCTGATATCTACTTTCTTATGTCCAATATCATCTGTTAGAAAGGGACGCATACATATATAAGTGCGACTTCAAATGAGTTCAAAAAGTTAATCGTACCAGGGCGCTCGAACAAAATTCTATGCAGTTTCATTGAAATGCCCTAGTAAGAAGTCGCTGTAATAGCATTGAGATAAAGTATGCATCTCTTTCTAGCAAATGAATATGGACAGAACAAAGTAGAGATCAGACGTATGAGTTGACGTTCAGAACATAATGAATTTTAAGACTTTACAAGCACATGGTCCACTTGATGTTAAGTGGTAACCATTAACTATCACAAAGCATTGCATCATACACAAGGCACATATAATCTCTACCAGATTTAAGGTCTTCGCACATTGCATCGACTCAACTCCAACTCAACTCACATTATGGCATTGAAATGTAAGCTTTATGTAACGTTTATTAATTGTGTTTTTCTCAACTTGTAACATAAAGGTTGACGATGCGTGGAAGACGCGTTGCTCTCCTATTGACGTCACCGACCGTTTGACAAATTAATTCTTAAGAAACATAACATAAAACTTAAATTTCAATGCCGTACTGTGAGTTGAGTTGGAGTTGAGTCGACGTCGAGTGGGGTAATGTGCGAACAGCAATCAGACAGAAAGCGGTTACGCGTTTGAAAATTCCGCAAACACATTCTGCATTCGTTGTGTTGTATTACATAACGTAGACACGTCAATCTCTTAGTTAAAAGTCAAAGTATATTTATTGTCGAAACACATGTTGGTACAATGGTGATATTTGTAAGCTAGGTATCAATGTGCTCTACCCTTTACGGGTGTACAATATTTTATACATAAAACATTTTAAATAAATTCAAAATTAAATACAACCAAAAATAAATTCAAAATAAAAATAAATTACAAATAATAATAATAATAATTGAAATAAAAATTAAAAAATATATATATATTGAAAGATTACATTCTATGTCAAAGTTAAATTATCATCTGTCATAAATTCATTCAATTTGTAGTAACATTTACTTTGTAATAATTTTCTCAGCTTTCTCTGAAACAACGAAGTTGGTAATTCTCTCATTGCTAGTGGTAACTTGTTATAAAGAAAAGGAGCCGAGCAGAAGACACTTTTGCGCATGAGTTTCGTCTTAGAGTTGCGGACACAAACTTTATATTGGTCTCGTCTGTTGCGATCAACGACACTGGACAGCCGACAAAAAAAATTAATAAAAAATAATTTTATTTTAGATTAAAGTGTAGTTTACCTGCGTAAGTGAATCCCTGCGGAGTGTCGACCTTCCGTTCACTGTAGGGCAGCAGAGAGAGCGCGAACTCTATGACGAGACGCATCAATCTCTTAGAGTAGAATATAAATTCGTCGCGCGCTGTGTCTTTGTTGCGGATGAATGTGTGGAGACCTTGAACCTATAATAATATGGTAATTTCATTTTTCCATTGTTCGTTTTTTAATACTTACAGTAGTCTAATGGTTTTAGGAAAAATACAATAACAAAACAAATCTGAGCTACACTAATATTATAAAGAAGAAAAATTTGTAGTTTTGTGTTTGTAATGAATGAACTGAAAAACTACTGTGCCGATTTCAAAAATTCTTTCACCATTGGTAAGCTAAATTCACCCTGAGTAACATAGGCTATATTAAAAGGTAAAAATATATAAAAAAATCTTATGTCCACCCGTACGAAGCCGGGACGGGCCGCTAGTATTCTATAAGGCAAAACATTTAGTACAAATTCCGCTAAACTAATTTTGAACATAATTTGTACTAAATATTTTGCCTTATAGAATATCTTGTAATGGATTTCCGCAAATTCACGCCTAAGTCAATTAAAATGAATCTGTTCAACTACATGAACTAATTTTCACTAGGTGCATACAGTATTTATGCTTCAAATCCTCATTGTGGACTACTTTTCGAAACAAATGGACCTTCATGAAAGAGATACGGACAATAAGAATATTCTGTGCCGAGTTGAGTATTAAACCAATTTGACACACAGATAAAAAATTGGGTCTCTTTGTAAAATATCTTTTTGCTTCAAAATATTTCTGAGCTAACTGAAACTAACATCTGGGATTTCGATCAATCGAATCTAAGTTCAAGAAACTGTTGTAATTTGAAAGCTTCACATGCAATATCCGACAGAAAATTGGTTTGTATGCACCTCGTTTTCGTGTTCTGAGGTGTATCACGGGTACTCAGTAGCAATCAGAAGGTAAAAAAATATAAGCCAAGCAAAGATTCTTGCCAATTCTTCTCTGTATGGTTGCGTTACGAAATGATGTAAATTTAAATAAAAAAAAAAACAACGTTTAAAAGTGTACTGTATGTGCTTATTGAATAAACTTATTTTGAATTTTATCCTCGCTTTAAAAACATTATTATATCTAAAGGAATAGCCGAAAAATAAATTGGTAATTTTATATTGGAATTGCAACTTCGGATTGAAAATCATTGGGCGGTACGAAGTTCATTGGGTCCGCTAGTTGAAAAATCATCATCGTTAACCTACAACAGTCCACTGCTGAACGACGGCCTCATGAGCCTAATGAGCGCCATTGCCCCCTGTCCTGAGCTCGACGCATCCAGCTTCTACCAGCAGCCGACAGCAGATCGTCACTCCACCTGGCCGGAGCGCGTCATACAGTTGGTAAAAGCCAATTAATAAATAAATGATGTTATTTAAGACTGCGGCGAACCTCTCGGAGGCGGGCAAAGGATCGCTCCGTATATCGCTATTTCTGTTTAGCTGATGGATGATTCAGCCATGCGGGCGGGATAGCAATATTGGCCGTTCAAAATTTTCTAAGAATTTGGTTGTGTTCTGTAATACCAAGAATGATGACTGAAAACTTCATGCATTCTTTACATAGTATTGTTTTTCTGTAACTAGATAATATAAGCTATGTGCCTTAACAACCAACACGTAAGATATTGTTGTTTTTAACACGAAACAAAGAGGAAGAACAGTGGTCAATTTTGGCATAAAAATGTGCAAAATGCTGTTGGGTTTTATTTCATTTTAGGTGAGTATTTTGTAAAAAAAAAAGCTATCCAGGAACCTAGATAAATACTTTTGGAATACAAATAATACAGCAATATAGTGGACATATTCTTGAATAAGAAATGATTTTATTACGTTTGTCCGTCATTTACACTATCAAAAAATATTGGACACGTATTTTTTCTTTTGTTAATTAAACTAAAAATTACAAATATATAGTGCGTTGAAGTTCCGCGTGACGTCACGGCTTAGTACACTTTTTACCTAGCCGTGACGTCACGAGCCTCCACTCCCGAACTTTGACACTCTTTATCTCCGTCGATTTTTTATTTATGTGATAAATAAAAAAGTACGTGACCTATATTTTTTGTTGATCTATCTGACTGACTATTTATAATTATTATTTTTTACCCAGTCGTCATGCCTATTCATCCGTCGGAGGCCCCTTAATGTATGACTCACTTGTGGAGTGTCCTTCAGCACGAAGAGAGAGTCAGGAACGGGCTGGCCGATGTGACCGATCGCCAACTTTTCACGGACTTTGAATCCACGCTACGGACAAAACATTTTTTTTATGAATGTATGGACAAATATTAATTCAGATCAAAGTCAAATTGCTTGAAATATATGTAATTTATAGATGTTAAACTTAATAAAAGCATAAAAACAGAAAACAATCCTATCATATCCTACTCCTACTTATATTATAAACGCGAAAGTTTGTGAGTATGGATGAATGTTTGTTACTCTTTCACGCAAAAACTACTGAACAGATTTGGATGAAACTTGGATATACATCGTTTGTGACCTGGATTAACATATAGGCTACTTTTTAACCCGGTACCACGCGAGCGAAGCCGCGGGCGGAAGCTGGTCCTACTAATCCTACTTCCTACTAAAATTATAAATGCGAAAGTTTGTGAGAATGTATGGATAAATGTTTCTTACTCTTTCACGCAAAAACTACTGAATGGATTTGGATGAAATTTGGAATATACATAGTTTGTGACCTGGATTAACACACTACTTTTTATCCAGGTACCACGCGAGCGAAGCCGCGGGCGAAAGCTAGTAAATTCTGGACACTATCACACAGCATTATTTAGCACCAAACTTAGCAGCTCTATTTTTCATCAGGACCACTTTCCAAAACAACTTAGCAGTTTTTTATGCACGTGCGAGAACAAGGTAGGTGTCTATTTCTGCCGTGAAGCAGCTGAGCTGTGTTTCGGTTTGAAGGGTGAAATTACAGGCACAAGAGGATTATCATCTTCAAGCCTCAAGTTGATGGACGCAGGTCGTTGCATCGTAGAGCGTGTTCTAAAAAACGTGATCTATCCATGTCCATAATGATGTTAAGTTTATGTGAAATATTTAAGTTCTCTCTCAAACTATTGTAGTGCCCATCAGGGTCCAAAGAACTTACCTTTATACCACCTGTATACCTACTTACTTATGGAAATTAATTACTAATTTAAAGGGCAAAACGTACGGTTTTTTAAGAAAATCCCGGTACGGTTTTTTAAACGTAATCTCTATAATAAAGCTTAATATAAAATTTCTGATTATTTAGATGACAAAAAAGCTTGGTATGAAACTGTCTCCAACTCCCTCAAAAACAATGTAATAGTTAATAATTAACTTTGTAAAATCAAGCCTTTCAAAAAACATAAGCCAAGTAGAGTTTCTTGCCAATTCTTCTCTGTTTGGTCGCGTTACAAATTGGTGTAAATTTAAATTTAACAAATTGACGTTTCAAAATGCACTGTATGTGCTTATCGAATAAACTTATTTTTAACTTCTCTTGCTCAAAAAGTGTATCATAATATAGTGTAGCTTATCGGGCCTAAAACTCGAGTTTAATACCTCGGGCTAAAAAGTATTTTTTCTTTTTAATTTTTGTTTAAAATCATCAGCCCGTACAAAGCATTTCTCTTACATTTTCTCTTACATAAAAACTCGACTTCTTGGTGCTCCGTCAATTTTTTTTGTTGAAAATAGAACCGTCTTGGTGATGTTTTATGAAGGTTGATTAATTTTTAATAAAATTTCTGAAAATTGTCTAATTTTGAATTGTTTTATTTTCTCGCAATCGAAGTGAAAAGTAGTGTTTTACTTAGGACAAAACCAGCCATTATAACTCGGTCTTGTCATCCTATGTAGTATAACAGCCTCGTATATAATGGGATGGTTTAGTCCCTTGTAAAACAATCTACTACTTTTTTTTTGAAACAATTTTTTTTGTCAATTTTGATACGTACGTATTTTATTGTTGTATTAGGTAACATGTGATTTTTAACATTCAATTCAATTCAATTCAATTCAATTTATTTGGCAAAAATATAGCACATTACAACCACTAAATTAAGGAACTAACTATGAGTAAACTTAACTAGGTATATAAGGTATAATATAAGTATTTATGTTTATAAAAGGGGTACAAATCTTGTAAGCAGTAGGTAGTAAATTTTGTTGTAGCCTAGTGGTTGATTTGGATTAGCCCTGGTCGCCGAACTAGTTGGAAACTGAATCTCGGCGACTAGTTTTGATCAATAAACATGTTGTGTATTGCGACATACCAGCTGCAGTTGTTTGTGCACGTGCTGCACTATGAGGTGTATGGCGACTTTGTTCTCGCCGCCGCGTGGAACTATGATGTCGGCGTGCGCCATGCACGGCGCGATGTAGCTCTGGTAGGCCGGCTTCACGTGCGTCATGTACTGCTTCAGAACACCCTCCAGGTCCCGCCCTCGCTGTACTATGTCCCTGGAAGGAATAACATTTTATTATGAACGCAATAGCGGCCAAAAATACACACACACCACACATAAACTCACAAACAGCATGTGTGTTGTAGGCATAGCTGGGCATTAACTCGTTAATAGTTAATTAACGAAGTTAACATTTTGATTAACGGATTAACTTTTAAAATGTTAACGGACACGTTAACTTCCGTTAATATGCACAAGTCCGTTAATCGTTAATCCATTGCCTACTATTTACCGCACAGCACCGCGGCGAGGCGCGAAAAACAGGTTCAGGCAAGTATGAAACGACAAAACTAGATATATTTTGCCGACGCGTTTGAGTGAGAAATGAACTGCGAAGAGATGAATTTCGTTAAATCATTCCATTACTTAGCGCCGGTGCTTAGATTGACGAGTGTTTTGTTTGTTGTTATTATAAATTACTGTCAGTGATCATTTGCGTGTTGATAAAGAAGAGTGCAGTGTAATTTAGTTAGGTATAAAAAGTTTACTGTGCAGTGTAGGTAGTAATTAAAACCATATCATGGAAGACAAAAATGCAATTTTACACATATTAACGGATTAACGATTAACGTTAATTTGCGTTAATTCTTCCAAAATGTAACGCTTTAACGATTAACGAAGTTAACTATTTGATTAACGGTGCCCAGCTATGGTCGTAGGTAGCCCGGGGATTGCTAGCACCCCCTGCGCTGCCGTTACTTCGCCTTAAGGTGAAATAAGAGCCAAAACAAGAATTTCGCCGCACGGTAAACCAGCTTCATGGCTATAAAAATGAGAATTCAAATTTTATATTTCATAAATATGAAAACTGCAGTTTTTTCCTAGTGGAATATGGGAGTCGAAACACGATTAAATCAAATCAAATCAAATCAAAATACGTTTATTTTGTTACACGAATAATACAGTTAAGTGAGGTACAAATTTTCTAAAACTATGTAACAAAAATGGCTACCACTCAGCATATGCTAGGGCAGAGCAGAACGCGCTGCCAAAGCGCTGGTCTTCTGTGGTCGCACTAAAATGCAGCGTACGATGACTACTGCGACACAAAATATATTTAAAAGTAATAAAATATAACAACATATAAACGAAAAAAAGACAAAAAACAAGACAAAAACAAAAACAAAACTAAAAGGTTACTTCTAACAAATGAGTTGGTATGTTACTATGATAAAATATAGATTTTAGTTGTGGTTTGTTACTATTATTAACTTGCAGCTTCAACTGAAGATTTGAGGCCTAGAACGACTGCCTACCTTGCCTGTGATATTTATTTGTAATTCTAATAAGGTCTTTTTTAGATTTTTTTTGAATGAATAAATAGATGTTAAGCATTTTATAGGCGGTGGCAGGTTGTTCCAAAATTTCGTGGCAGCGTATCTAAAACTACCACGAAATGCCGTCGTTCTATGTCTCGGACAAATTAGGCGGGTGGCAAAACGTACAAGACGGTTTGAGAAGTGAAGCTTCTCAAACAAGTAACTTGGCTGCTGATGTTTGATAATGCCAAATAATAAAGTGGCAAAGTGAAGCGTTCGGCGAGACGACATGTTCAGCAGATTGTTGGCGTTGATATACGGAGAGATGTGGGCCCGTCGCGGAATAGGGAAGCAGAAACGTACACATGCGTTTTGTATGCGTTGTATTAGCTTTTTTGTTCGAGCAAGCAAACACTCTCCGAAAACATTGTCAGCGAAGTTAAGTTTTGAGAGTATAAGAGAGTCACATAATTTGATTCTGAGGTAACACTCAACACTTAGATGTTCTCGCATGCGATACAGAACTGACAAACGATAAAAACAATTTTGGACAGTTTGTAGGACATATTTTTCAAAATGAAGTGATCCATCCATTATAAGACCAAGATTTCGAGCTTCCACAGCACGCTCTATAGGAACGTTGTTTATAAATAGCTTAATACATTTTGGCTCGACAGAATAAAATCGCGAAGTTACCTCGAAATCTGTATTCTTAGGGGAGGAAAACCAATGGCATTCGTTAACTATGAAAGTTATTACTTTGAAATTTTGCATACGTATTAACCAATAAATACATTATAGGAGTATGCAAAAATTTTACTCAAAAAGAGTAAAAACCTATTTAAAACCATTTCATATTTAAATCAGTAAAATGCGCGAGAAATGCAGGCGGGCCGACCGTAACGCTCACCTCAGTCACGCCCAAGGCGTCGTAGAGTGCACCCGCGTACAACTTTTTCGCGCGCATTGTCACAGAATAATTTATAATATTCCATGTCAACTTGGAAATCTCTGAGGCTAAATGTAAACAAAGGTGTTACCAGACCAAAAGCAATGCTACGTTCATAGTAGCGTTTATTATTTTTCGGAACTTTGTCAAAATATACGTAATATTATTTCCTTCAATTGGACCTGACTAATTATAATTATAACTTTATTTTGGCGTATTTGTTTTTATTTTTATTCCGTTTTAGACGTAGTTATTAAATAAATAAAATTTCATGGTAGAAAAATTCTCGATACTTGGAACACCGGCAAGGGTTCTGTTAACTTTGGATCGTTTTCATAGCACACTCCTAAGAGCGATTTATCATCACGAATGGACTTGATTTTTCGGAAAACCGCGTAGTTTTTTGTTCTCAACGAGAAAATACTACACGAAGTAATGTCGCGTATACACCTAAGTACATAAATTAAAGTGTTTTTAATTTAAGAGGGTTTTAGAATGTTTTTGCAAGCCAGCGATAAAATTTTATGTAAATGGAAAGTGTTCTCGGAGATCTGTGGTAAAAATGGGTGTACCACAAGGGTCAATACTAGGCCCATTCCGGTTTTCAGTCTGAAATATTAGATTTATATATCGATTTTGAAATCTGCTGTATTGTTTTTAGAAACTTCTGTATTTTTTATCTGGCCACACTGTAATTTTACTTTTGGGATCTGGGTGCTTACCACCGAGCCAAATCGAGAACGGGATTACGATTTGAATTGTGTCATTTGGTAGTATTGAAAGCCAGCCTCGTACTCATACAAAAAATGACAACTAGCGGAATTTGAATCGAGATTAGGATAGACTTGTCTATTTTTGACACTGTTGACGTCGATAAATTTGAAATTGATCGAGTTTGCTATCGAGCTTTTACAGTTTTGTGAAAGTAACTTTTTAGCGATCGAGGATTTTAATCATGATGAAGTTTGAAAAAACTAGGTAAAAAAATTAGGAGGTAGTCTGATGCAAAACCAAACATTATTTTGGTACATAACTATGTGCTTGTGCGCTAAATTAATAAATAATCATGTAAGTAGGTAGGTACATACAAATTATCTGGTATTAATATTCACTGGAATTGCTACCTATTACAAAAACTTATTTCCGACGTACAAATTTAGTTAAATACTGAAATATGCTGCTGTGCGTTTGCAAGACAAACAGCAATCTTACCCTCTTGACGTTAAATCTGGCGGGACACCTTTCAATGTTGGATAATTATAATAACGTTGAGATATCTGTTTGTAAATAAAATATGAAATATTACGAAATTTATGTAAACAAAGAAAATATAATTAATGGCAATAATTTTCGAGTATTGCTCACGTTATTTACAGGTCGAAAATTTACAATACACTAATAAAAAATATATATTTGTGAGGATGTGGCTCCGCCATCTTGACTTTCGAGTGACATAAATCCAATTCTAATTCCGTTCTCGATTTGGCTCGGTGGTAAGCACCCTGGAAGCACTGAGTACGATTGCGAAATCTGAATCCGCGCCCCGCGCTAGGCTGCGTTTTCTTTACCCCCTCAAAAGTGCTGAAACGCAAGCTTATCTCGTCTTAATAGCCTTTTACCAGAATCATACGATAACTATGCCCTTTCATTTCCCGCGAATCTCATCAGTGGAGGCTCTAGACCAAGTTCCATACATTTTAGCCCATTGTCCTTTGCCAAATTTCCAAATTTTTTCGCTGACATGGATCGAGAATTTCTTATTAACTTTTTTGAACTCGCTATTCAAAGAACGGAAAAACTGAATCTCGGGATTGAATTAAGCTACAGTTTGAGCCATCTTAGAATGCGTTGGACCAAAACTGTAGGAGGTAGTGGGACCATACGCGCGAGGTCAGTCTGCGCTTCGTTCTCTTTATCGTCAGTACGATAAAGTGATTCTCTAATTAAGCACAAAAAAAAAAAACACTTTTCACACGGTCAACTGATCCTAAACTAGAAAGAGTTTGTACTATGGGTACCACAGACTGATAAACATACATAGATAACTACACTACTTCTAACATTACAGACTAATCCGTGGTAAACGGTGTTGGTAAACATTTAGTAATACGCCCAATATTATATTTTTAAGTAACTTAATATTGTGAAACTGTTTGTTTACCCAAATAAAAAATAAATAGATTGTACTTATAAAACACCTAGACACAGAACAAACATCCATGTTCATCACACAAATATTTGTCCTGGGCGGGAATCGAACCCGCGCAGCTCAGAAGGCAGAGTTACTACCAACAGAGCTATGAGGCCAGTCAATTGTGACTACACTTTGGTTTAAAGATTACGTACACATAAAAAGTAAGTAGCTTATTACTTAAGTACATTTCAGGGTGCATTTTTAATGGAAAAAAAATGAGAGGATCTGTTGCACTAACCTTCTCAACCTTCTAGCCAGTCTGATGTCCGCGTCGGTGTCGACAAACACCTTCATATCTAACATCTTGGTGACCTCCGCGTTGTAAAACGCGAGGATTCCTTCGAATATTATCACGTTAGCACCGTACATTGTTTTCTGAAACGAAAAGAATCGGGATGAGGACTGGGTAAAAATAAATAATTTATAATAAGTCCGTCAAACAGATCAACAAAAAATATAGGACACGTATTTTTTATTTATCAATTAACAAATTGATGGAGATGAAGAGCGTCAACGTTAAGGAGTGGGGACTCGTGACGTCAGGACTATGTAAAGTGTACTAAACCTTGACGTGACGTGAAACTTCAACGTACTATATCTTTGTCTTTTTATGTTTAACTAGCTGAAACGAAAACGTTGTCCTGTCTCAAAGAGGGTATCGAAGTTAAAGAAACATTCAAAAAAAAGATATGGAAATGGAAAAACGCAATCAAAAAGGATATTGATGAGGATTAAGCAATCAATCAGGATATCGAAGTGGAAAAAGCAATCAATGAGCATAAAAAAAAACAACAACTACTCTACCCCTTCCCCTATCCTACCCCTACGCCTACTCCTACTCTACCCCTACCCCTACTTTTGCTATTAACGGGATAAGCATCCTATGTCCTTCTCCTGATTCTAAGCAACCTCCCCACCAATTTTCAGCAAAATCGGATCAGCCGTTCTTGAGTTCTATTCTATTCTATTATATTCTAAATAGATTGACAAAAGAAAACATACGTGTCCAATATTTTTGATAATGTAAATGATGGCCTAATTAGAATTATTCAGTCGTAATCCCTATTAGACTACAATGAAACTGATGCATCATATTATAGGGTGGTAGGGTTTCATCCATTTTTAGAATCCAAGAAACCTTGCCGTGGTGGACTAATTGCTATCTAACAACCGGGTTCAGGTGGCTGGCATAGCGCAGCCCAACACATGCCCTGACGGCTGACAGGCAGCGTCGGCTACGAGAAGCTTTTTTTTACATTAGATACGCCTTCGTCTGACCACGAACTCACCTGATGCTAAGTAACGTTGTGGTCTAAGATGGAGCACGAATGTCCAGATGACACCTATTCACTCTTCACTTAAAGAGACCCAGATTATAGTTATTAAGAAAGACAGAGGCCGGTAGAGTTCCAATCCTTAGCAGTTCGCATGATAAAAGTAGACGAAAACCGCTTGGTGCGAATATGTGGTATATCTACTTAGTGAGGATAGTAGTGAGCCGTGAGTCTGCTTGTCCTGAAGTGGAATGGATGATGTGAGTAGTATAGGGAGTGTGAGTGCAATTGGAGGGGACGTGGGCGTAGGAGTGGGCTTGGGCATAAGCGTGTGGGTTGGAGTGAGGAGAGCGTGTGAAAGGGCATGGGAGTGGATAGAGAGTGGGTGGGCGTGGGGGTGGGATAAAGCGGGAGAGCATGCGGCGGGAGTGAGCCTGGGGGTGGAGTGGGCGTGGAAGTGGGATAAGGTATAGGACAGCGCGGATCAGCTAGTAATATAATAATTGTTAAGATGTCATGTAATATCGAATGATTATGAGTGATGTGATGTAACGTAGATACCGTGCGATGTTCCCGGGAGTGCGTGACGTAGTTGTAGATGGGCACCTCCACCTTCTTGCCCTCCTTCAGCCGCTGTAGCACGCTCACCAGCAGCTCCATGTCGAAGGCGTCGGGGTGGTCGAAGTTGTACTCGTTGCGAGTCGCTGCTTGGTGCTGCTTCTCGTTCAACACCTGGATTGTTCCACGTTTGATAAGATAAGATAAGATAAGATAAGATATTTATTGGCTGTGAACATGGTAAGTGTACATACAATTTACAATGTTGCATAATACAGATGTTTAAAAAAAAACAGGTCTCTTCACATTCAGTCATTTATGTACTATACATATATATAAATAAAATTGTACCTATTTGTAAAAATTAAAAAAAAATGTCGAGAAAGTATCTATGAAAAATAAATAAGTCAAAATTTACATGTCAAAATACTCATTAATGGAATAGAAACTGTTTACTGTAAGCAGTTACAGATATAGTTCGCTGGGTCCACCACACACCACACCACCACACCAGCCTATATCAGTCCACTACTGGACATAGGCCTCCCCTAATAAAGGGGGATATGCCCATAATCCCCACGCTGGGCATGCAGGGTGCACCACGTGCAGGTGGGGTTGGCTTGGGTTCCGAAGATAGGGGTTGGAACCCCGTACACCCCCTGGGTTCAGTCAGTCCAAAAACGTTGTATGACTTAGAATAACTGTTAATCTCTCAGTCACTCTTTCAATACCGAGGAGCGGGAGCACTTGGTGACCAGGCTTTTTGAAAAAGCCTATCTCAGGCACCAGTCTCTTGCAAAACTGGCATAGAACGTAATTTTTAAAAATCTTTGTATACCTACTTGTACCCAATTTTGTAAGAGAAACTTTTTATATTACTACATTATATCTAACTTTTATTTTATTTTAATACCCCATATGGCGTCCGTTGGAGAGTTCTGTTTTCTGTAGGGTAGTGAAAGTTGTTTGAGAAGGATATCGGAATTTGCACTAAATATTGTGGTCTTTTAATGGATTTTCGGTTTTTTATGGTACTTGAAGATAGATCAAGCACATAGCCCCTTCTCGTAGATCACGCTTGTTTGGAACGTGCTCTACGATGCAACGCCCTGCGTCCATCAACATGAGGCATGAAGATGATAAGCCTCTTGTGCCTGTAATTTCACCGGCAACCACACCCTTCAAACCGAAACACAGCACAGCTGCTTCACGGCAGAAATAGACATGATGGCAGTACGCACCCGGACGAGCCCTCCACAAATAACTCTACTAGACCTTATTTTAAAGAATTAAACATTTTGACTTTTCCCTGCATTTATATCTTAGAGGTAGTTATGTTTGTTAAGAATAATAAAGAAAAGTTTGACATAAATAGCAATATAAATATGCCTAAACATAGGACTGCTCTCTTTAATAAAAGTATATTTTGTATGGCTCCTCGAATATATAATAAATAACCAGACACTATAAAAGAAATTCAAAATCCAACTCTGTTGAAAAACATCCTGAATCAAATTCTAATTAATAAGACATATTATTCAATTAATGAGTATTTGACAGATAACGACATAATTTTATTTTATTTTTTAGATAAGATTTTAATAATACTGACATTGTTACCATAAATTTATTTCATTTTCATATTTTTTTGTCTTTAAAATTTTTGCATGCTCTTGGCAGCAGAATATGGTGATACTTTTTTTTAGGTATTACATAAGAACTGTTTATTTATTGCACCCATGTTCGTTGCAAATAAATGATTATAATAATGAATATGAATAAAATGACAACTAAAGTCTCGCCTAAGTCGACTAACTATCTTTATTTCATTTGGGAAACAAACAGAATTATTATACTAAATATTTAAAAAAAGTTAAAAGCAAAATGTTTCCACACTTAGTAAATTTTTAACATTGAAAAAACAACAAAAAATACATTTTTTATATAAAGATAAACTAGCTGTTCCTACTGTAAGGCTACATAAAGTTAGTCAATCATTTAAAGGGCAAAGTGTACGTTTTTTTTAACAAAATCGCAAATGATGTGATTAACTTATCTGTAAATAATTTCAAAAATGTTGTTAAACGTAATCTCTGCAATAAAGCTTATTATAAAATATCTGATTATTTAGATGACAAATAAGCTTGGTATGAAACTGTCTCCAACTCCCTCAAAAACAATGTAATAGTTAAGAATACAAATTGTAACAATGAGTTTAAAAAAATATAAGCCAAGCAGAGTTTCTTGCCAATTCTTCTCTGTTTGGTCGCGTTAAGAATTGGTGTAGATTAAACAAAAACTGCATGATGCTAATTATGTCAAAATATTGCACACACACACAATTTTTCTCTCAAAAATGCGTACACACCGACACCTACAGTGTAAGATCATTATATATGTTTTATCACAAACCTTGTAGAAGGAGTCCATACTGACGATCGTGACCCACGGTATATTCAGAGATTCTATGATTTTGGCGGCGACCGTTGTTTTACCCGACGCACTCGCACCGCATATACCTGCAGAAAAAAGTCTTAGTACTTTCAGGAGTTTGATGGAATAAGTTCGTAATCTTTTAACAGCAGAGTTAAAATGACTGTTTTTACTATAAGCTCCGGTAAAGGCGACTATACAGGTCAAACATTCCCTCTCGCTCGCACTATTGAACATTTTTCAAGATATAAAATCACTGAATGTAGTTATGTAAAATAGCAAACCTTCACGGCCTAGAAAATAACAATACTAAGGTTCAGCAATAATATCATTTTGATTCTATAACGTTATCTTACCAAAAAAGTTGCACCAATGTGATCAATTTTGGTGCAATTTTGGTAGGAAAACGTGTTGGGTTCAACATGATATTGTTGCTGAACCTTTGTATTGTTATTTTCTAGGCCGTGAAGGTTTGCTATTTTGCATAACTACATTCAGTGATTTTATATCTTCTAAAATGTTGAATAGTACAACCTAGAGGGAGGTTTGACATGTATCGTCGCCTTATCAAACTTAGTATGACTTGTAACTGCGTAGCCCTGCTTACCACCGCTACATTGTTTGGTAAGCGAGGCTATTAGCACTAGGCTAGTACGTAGAAGTTAGTAGTAGAGACTTATGCAGTAAAATTGTGCATTTACTATGAAATTGTAAAACACTCTTGTAAATCTCTTATTTGCAATAAATAAATTGAATTGAATTGTGCACTTGCATAAACCGCATGCTGTGAAAAACAGGAAGGCAAACTATATTTTACCTACCCTTGCCTTCCTACATTTTCACGTCACTTATCGGCATTTACCGCGAGATCAAAGGCTTCAACTACTGTATGAAAGTAGGTATTTATTCTGTGGTAGTTGTAATGTACGATAAAAACAACCGTGCATCTTCCTGGGTCAGCAGAAAGGCGCAGCGCAATCAATTACAAAATTTCATTTTATTCAAATTATTAGCAAATCAATCAGTCCGCATTCAGCAACCAAGGGCGCGCTTTCTCCCTATCATTATCATCACAAGTTTTCAGTTCACTCATTAACAGTTTGAACAATATAAGAAGTTATTGCCATTCTAAAAGCATTATCATTTAAAAATCTAGTTTAACAAGATCATCATCATCAGCCTATATCAGTCCACTGCTGGACATATGCCTCCCCTAATGAGCGCCACTGCGCCCTGTCCTGAGCTCGACGCATCCAGCTTTTACCAGCAGCCCTTCGCAAATCGTCGCCCCACCTGGCCGGAGGGCGTCCTATATTAGTTTAAAAAGATGCCGTACAAGTTTAGTAGTAGTACGTAGTACCTATAAGAAAGGGCTCGACCTCCTGCCCGCCGGTACAGTTGTACCAGGGCGGTCGTCCGGCCGTGTATATAGTTCTCCTGTCGGCGTGGATGATGCTCTCCGCCGTGGTTCGTTTGTTGGACTGCGACATGGACGCCGTGCGAACGCGTCGGGCGCGCGGAGACTTCACGATGTTCGATCCTGGGGAACACATAGAGACATTAATCTCTTACTAGAAATAAAGATACACTAGCTGCTTCTACTGTAAGGCTCCATAAAGTTAATCAATCATTAAAGGGCAAAGTACGTTTCTTTAACAAAATCCCACATGACGTGATTAATTTATCTTTAAATAAACTCAAAAAACGTGAACGTAATATCTGTAATAAAGCTTACTATAAAATATCTGATTATTTACATGACAAAAAAGCTTGGGATGAAACTGTCTCCAACTCTTTCAAAACCAATGTAGTAATAGTTAAGAATACATAAAAATTATAAAACAGTAACTTTATAAAATATAAGCCTAGCAGAGTTTCTTGCCAATTATTCTCTGTTTGGTCGCGTTACAAAATGGTGTAAATAAAAAATACAGCTCTTATTGAATAAATAAATATTAAATATAACACAGCTCCAATTTAAACAGAGCTTGTGTTATGGGAACCACATGATTGGTATATTACAAATAAATTTTGATTTGACCTATCTGCTACTGTTCCAAACACAACAATAGAAAATATTTTGTTACGTTTGCAAATTAAGACGCAAAAGCAAATATTTGTCCTTCACGGTTTCACATGGTTCAAAGTTTCCTCTCATAAAACGTTAATTATAGTTTCATAAGCAATATAAAGATATTTTTTCCCGCTATAAAAGAAACCTTATCGGGGGATAATATTGCACTCGTAGGTTTTATCATTATACCTACAATCGTATTTTTTATCCACGCACAATTTTAAAAACCGGCCAAGTGCGAGTCGTACTCGCGAGGGTTTCGTACCGTTGTATGGGAGCCCCACTTAAATATTTATTTCATTATGTTTTTAGTGTTGTTATAGCGGCAACAGAACATCATCTGTGAAAATGTCAACTGTCTAGCTATTCATGAGATACAGCCTGGTGACAGACAGACAGACAGACGGGCAGTGGAGTCTTAGTAATAGGGTCCCGTTTTTACCCTTTGGGTACTGAAAGTGTGCTTTATGTGCAAAATGAATAAAGAGATTATTTACTTTACTTTACTTGAACCCTAAAAACGGCCTGGCGCTGTGCTGGATGATGAATGTTGGAGAACCAGATATAACAATGCACTTTACAATATGTTCCAGGAGACGCATGTTGCAATGTTTATTAAAGTTGGCCGTCTCCGGTTCGCTGGCCATGTTGAATGGTTGTCCGAGGTGAGAACCCCATAGCGTCTTCTAAGAGGCAAACTCGACGGCGAAAGACGTAAATGGGAAACCCAAACTTAAACGACATAGGAGCAAGATTTAACAGTGATTGCAGCTAAAAGCTTGAGAGAAAAAAAACCGGGTCCAAGGCCCACCCGTGGCTGTAACGCTAAATGATGACGACAATCGAAAAAATAGGATTATTTTGTGAACTTACGTTTATAAAGAAATTTTAACAATCAGAAGCAGAATTACTTTTAAAAAAAGAATTTATTAACAACATAACTTTTATAAAACTGGCCAAACAATTCAGGCAAAGAACACGGACTTAGAATTATAAATTACAGCATGAACAACACAATATACGTCTCAAAATACGTGTACACAGCACGACGACTCAGAAAGCTATCCCCGCGAGCCGGTAGGCCAGCTGCTTTTATAGACCGAGGAAGTATTGCCACATTAAAGTTTTCGTATCTCCTAACAAATAATTATAACACTTGAAAATGACGAAAATCAGAAACACAAAATGACTTACACAGCCTCGCACAATAATTTTTAACGTCCCTAAGCTATTACACCGTCGAGCACCACAAACAGACTGAGCCCGAGCAATGGTCCTGCCCGCTATTTAAAGGAGCGTCGGTTTGCCGATGTCCTCTTGGTGGGGGAGTCGCTAACAGAAAAATATTCATGCAACACCTAACTCTTTTTCAAACTAGAGTAGTTCAAAACAATCAATTTTCAAGAAAAACTAACATACCTAATATCCGCGACTTCACGTACAGGGTATTCCCCTTGCAGCCCTTCAGATTCAATTAAATTGCAGGAAAACCTTATAGTACACCCCGACTCTATGGAAGAGGAACGGAAGGAACATGCAATACTTAGTCACGACGTATCTATGTCCTTCTGAAGTTATCCGCAAGTAGCGACGACGACGAAGTTCCTTCACTATATTAGCATAAAACAACTGTCTATTCCTATGTATGCTTCGATCTTTAAAACTATGCAACGGATTTTATGCTGTTTTTTTTTAATAGAAACAGTTATGCAAGGAGGTTTATATCAGCATTGCACCCGTGCGAAGCCGAGGCGGATCGATCGTTGGATATATATTTGGATTGGATTGTACTAGGATTGGTCTAATCGTTTGCTGAGCCTAACTCCAGCGTTGTAACTATTGTACATTTCCAATGTTTTCATTATTTCCAACGCTTTGAGTGCTGAAAACACAAATGTGATTTAGCCCGTCCTCCTTCTCCTCGTACATGGTGCGAAGCGTCACTTGCGAGCCCAGCAACGTGCTAGTGTTTAAAAGCTTATTATACCAATCTTAGTAAGACTGTCTTACTGACCAATTGTTAGTCAAGCCCAAGTAAGACCGACTAAATGGCTTACTCTTATTATACTAAGCTTTGAGCGGGTTCTCTGTATCTATTAAAATACGGATCTATAAACCTCTCACCCGAATTCGGATATTGCTTACGCACAAGTCCGATCTCTGATTCTTTGATTTGGGTTCGGATCGGATTCGGATCGGACGTAGCGCGAAAACGCTCTAAGTGTAAGACAGTCTTACTAAAACAGACTGAATACCGTGTGCTCTAATAAACCTTTTAAGTATCTATGACTTACGGTTTAGCTTAGGCTGCGCGTTGACGATCAAACAGTTAGCTCCGTTTGAGTTTTAATTTAAATTGTTAAGATTGCACAATAGGATACACTAACACATGGCAACCGTACGCCACGACTCAACATAAACAACTCAATTAATATTCATTATAAAACTTTAGTATACAAAACAGTATTTTAGGGTTCCGGCCTTATAAAGATAAAAACGGATTAAAAGTGGACATAATTATTATAAAACTTTGGTATATGTACGAAACAAGGAATATTTTTAGGGTTCCGGCCTTATATAGATAAAACTGGAGCTTTGATAGATGGACTCTGTTTTTCACAGAAGCAATAGGTATTAATTTCAAATTACTAACACAATGGGCGGTTACTTGATGCCTATACAGATAAAAAAATGTAATATAAGTACATACCTTACAAACAAATACACATAATAAACTATATAGTGTTAAGTGTGTGTAGTTAGTGTCGTGTTTTTATGTCCTTCCTACTAATGAAATATGTTATTTCTCCTTCACAGATTGAACTGACCTTTTTACATAATACGTATACGTACATACAATTTCATGCCCATAATGTCCATGTCCTAGATGAGGAATACGCTCCTTTTTTCCGGGTACCGTGTGAGTGAAGCCGAGAGCCACCGAAAGCGGAAGTTATTCGTTTAATTAGTTAACAAGCTCTACTTAGTTTGGGCCTTGGGGCTACATGATGCAGGCGACGGGACGACATGTCGCTGCACTCATAAATGCGAACCCGACTGCAGGCGGCAGCAGACAGAGCCGTAACCAGGTTACCTACTAAAGACCTGCGGTCGTGCGACACTGTCGTTTGACTTTCGGCCCGTAGCGGCAGACGTGTCGCTAGCCACGAAAGGTATTTCATAGACATACCTTGTTTATATAACGTATAAATATATAATTTCCATGTTTTTTTTCATCTATTTTGGTTAATTTAATATGTCAAAAGTCAAAAGTCAAAAATCATTTATTCAGTAGGAACTGTATAGTACACTTTGAAACGTCATTTTTTTTAATTTACCTCCAATTCGTAACGTGACCAAACAGAGAAGAATTGGCAAGAAACTCTGCTTGGCTTATATTTTTTTAACGTCATTGTACTTAATATCTATTACATGTAATGTAATATCTATGTAATTTTGCAGCACTCTTAATCTGTCATGTTCACATAATTGATTACTAATCTAGATCTAAACTTAAGTAGGGTAAACATTGTTACAACTAACTCGATTGTAATCTGATTTGTAAATTCAATAAATAAAATAAAATATACCAGCAAGGAACCCTCATGATGCAAGCCTTACTAGCACATATCCGTTTTTTTCTTAGGTCAATTCGATATTGTCAACGAGCTTGATTAGCGTGGCTGTACAAACAGATTATACAGTTAGTATTAACATGTCGAGGTAAACAAACTAACGGTACGCAATTAACTGTGACGATGGATTCGTTTAGAGCAATCATAATTATAAAGGTTTGAAATTTCCATTTTATTCGAGTTTTTGAGACGTGTTTCTTGGATTACACTAGCGATAAAACACCGGCCAAGTGAGAATTGGACTCGCGCACCCAGGATTCCGTATCGTACAAACTTGTAGGTATAAAATTAGTTTTAGGAGTCCGTACCTCAAAGGGGGTGTAAGGGTTTCCAGCTCCCATCTTTGGAACCTAAGCCAACCTCACCTGCACGTGGTACACCCTGCTAACTAACAAACTAGGCTCTGGCGGCCGGCTGATTGCGGCATACCGCAGCCTACCACCGGCACAGCTAAATACCCTGGCCGCCGACGGGCAGCAGCGTCGGTGGTGCGAGAAGTTGTGCCCTGCGATCCCCAACCCGCATGCCCAGCGTGGGGATTATGGGCATATCCCCCTTTATTAGGGGTGATATAGGCTGGTGGCTATTTTTAACTGGATATACCACGAACACCACTGGTGAAACACACAAACCAAGCAGGATGATTGGTGTACACAGTTAATTACATGCATAATACAAATGACATTACAATTTGCAGTTATGGCGTATCTAACGGGCACATGTGAGTTCGCAATGTGATCCAAAGTCAAGACCACACGCGCTGTGCTTACCGACATAACATAACTCGATAATTTGACGCTTATTATTAAGCAGGTTTTAACTTAGTAGGCTAGTAAGAATGTCATGTTTAAGAAGACACTTGCATCCATCAATTTCAATTTATTTATTACAGACTTCAAAAAACAAGACAAACAAGTTAAAGTGCAAGTTAACTCGCAAACCGCGGGTAACGTCAATTAAGTCTAATTCATACATTCAGTATTGTATTCTCGTGGATATAATAGATTGAGAAAGTGAGTTAGGGTGAGGGAAATATATAGTTTTTCTCACTTACACTCGATGTATGAAGACGGGTAGGACTTTTTCTAACCCTCTTCATACTTCGCTTTTTTAAAGGTAGTTGAATCCACGTGGCTGACCACCATAATTTGTAACTGAAGGAATTAGCCAGTAGTTTTTTAACTGACTTTAAAAATGAAGGAGGTTCTCAATCTTATTCACTTAGTGCATTTTACATATATACTAATCTATTTCAAGACGATAGCTCATATAGTTCCTGATATAATCAGCTGTGACAGACGGACGGACGGACGGACAAAGCGTCACCATAAGGTCACCCTAAAGAGGAGGTTATTAAAACCATAGGAAAATATTGCACTCTTAGCCCCATATTTCACCGGGACACCATGGCGGCGCAACCAGTCGCCGGCTACCAACAAAATGTATACAGCTCTATAGAGAGTTAAACACCTGGTGTCCGATTGGTTGCGCCACCAAACGGACACCACCATACATTTTGTTGGTAGCCGGCGACTGGTTGAGCTGCCATGGTGTCCCGGTGAAATATAGCCCTTGGTTACGTCAATTTTCTCATCAAAAAATATTTTCATAAGTCATTATACCGAACAGATGCTTACATAAAATAATTTGCAGCTGTATAATGGCACGTTAAGATGTTGTTCCCGGCTTTTCAGTCGTTAATCCATGTGGGAGGGCTTCGGGCAGCCAAAAAATTCCGACACCAGAGATGGTCACTAGTTCATATGAAGAAGAAGAAGAATGGCTTCGATATACTTATATCCTTAATACTGTTAACCTTCCTTATATGTGCTAATACTTACATCTCAGTTTTTTTTGCTGTATATAAATGTCCAGCATTATTTATTATTATTTGTATGCGTGTAATTTGTATAAAAAAATCTATCAAGTTTTGTGCAGATTGTTAATATCTTATAAACATATCCCCAAACATACCGAACATATACCACTAAATCGCCAAACCACAGAGATCTTCACTCGCTTCGCTCGCTGGAAGTAATACCTGTGGAAGGCGGTCGGTAGGGGCGCACATTGGGCACGGTGGTGGGCGAAGCCGGGGCTCTGCTGGTGTACTCATCATCATCCAGGAACACTTGCTCGCTCAGTTCCAAGGCTAGTTCTGTATCGCTGGAAAACAGACCAGAAGTGTTCGGGTTAAAAACTTTTTGTATGGGTAGCGTTACATGGAAGAGATGTTTACTGTTGAAGTCGCAACTGTCGCAAGGAGGTTTAGTATGGGAGGGCGCGCCTTGAACAAAAATCTGTGCCTATTATTCTCCCAAATTAGGGTGGTGTCTCGTTTCCTCTTTAGTTACACATAAGAGAAAACGAGATTTTTTGAGACCCTAATTTTTTCATTTTTATTGAGATGACGCGCAGAGTTTTATTCAAAGCGCGCATTTCCCAAGTACGAAATACTATTATTAATACCATGTGATGTCGTGATGTGTTTTACCCGACTATGGCAAAACCAAAAGAAAGGATTATTTAAATGTTAAAGTGCTTATACATATTTAATATTATATTATAATTATTATAGTGCGTGTGTAGGTGATAGCTGAGCATGTATAATGAAACAGCGCTGAGCGAGATTCATGTGTATTTAGTATTGTAAGTCCTCAGGAGCGTACATTAGGGTGGTCCAGGCCCGCAAAAAAATATATTCAAATATAGTCGTCGTCACCCCCTAGATTTGTTACACCTACCATTCCTATTATGTGTGAAAAATTTCAACCCCGTATCTTATTTACAAGGGGGTGCTCGAATAAGAAGTTCCGGACATAAGTTCGGGATTTTAAGTAAAACGCGTAATTTAAGGTTTATTAATATTACAAGTATTTAATCAAATAATGTGAACAAAATTGGGTAACAAAGCAATAGTTAGCATAATATTAGTCGCAATCTTTCAAAACTATGTTTGCTCCTTTTTGGATGTTTCAGTAGAAACGATGTTTAAATTTGTCTATAAAACCCTTTAATAGTTTATTTTATATATTTACCAGTTCAACACACGAAACTGTCCTTTACGAAAAGTAAAAAAAAGGACTTTACACACAAATTCAAGAACAATATTCGATTGAGTCCCTTCTACTTGCACCTTCTCGTTGAAATTTTACTATTAAATTCACGGGGTGGGCAAATGAAAAATAAAAAATATCTTTTTGGACCACCTTCGCGTAAAAACTACGTTTTTTAAGCTCAATCAAGATGGGTGTCAGTCTATTCGTTCGATCTTGCTATAATGAACGCAGAAACGTCGAGTAAATTTCGCGCCACGACTCAAGTCCGACGGCAAAAGGGGCTGGATCCCGATGTTGGTAATGGATATATACGAGCGGTTTTGACTGGAAAATGTCCGGAATAAGACCCGCTAGACCAGAAGAGCATAATTATTATAAATAACAAACAAATATTTGTTTTATTTACTATAGTTCTACGATATCGGATTACAGTGGTGGCGCGGACTCTATGTCGCAATGGAGACTTAGCATGGTCTTATTGGACCTTGTCCCCTCCCATTCCATGGCAGAGAACGGATGGTTCACAAGAATAAAAGATTGAATCAATTTGTCTACTTGGCTTTAATTTGAGTTGATCTGAATATTAATATTCTATATATTTATAGGCTGCTGGTAGAAGCTGGATGCGTCGAGGACATGGCGCAATGGCGCTCATTAGGGGAGGCCTATGTCCAGCAGTGGACTGCTATAGGCTGATGATGATATATTTATAGAATAATTTAATTTAAATATTTTTCTATAAATTTCTTTATATTTATTGAGAGTGTGCGCAGAAGCTAAGTACATGACCTTATTCCGCCTTCATTTTTCTACCATAGGAGCTTCAGACGCACTGTTGACTACCATCCGCATCAAGTTGATATTATTTAACAGGACTAAGCGCTTCCAAACATCATTTATAATGCGCACTGCTAAAATATGGAATCAGCTGCCAGCGCATGTTTTTCCATTGTCTTATGACCCTAACGGCTTCAAAAAGAGAGTTAATAGGCATCTTCTGGGAAAGCTCGTCCCATTGGCGACCTCATCCTTGCTCACGCAAGCCAAGGTCAAGAGCTGGCCCATACTAAATAAAAAGACGTGTGGCACTCGGGGACTGCCGCGGTAAAGCTATTGCATAGCATTTTGTATCAACTTATGCAATTAAAATTATTTATTTCTTTTATTTATGCAGTATTTCTTTTTCTTTGATATTAATTCAAGTTACACTTTTTGAGCGTGGTGACCGATAAGAAAACAATTTTTTTTCTTTTATTAAATAAACGAGCTTCGTAGAGTCGTACAATACGTCTAGTTGCACGCACACAAACACCGTGTCGAAGACTGCCGAAAAGAAACGACGTTAGACAATGCACGGCCTTCAAGCCACACCTCCGTGCCCGTCCGAGTGGGGTGAGGTTTTTTTTTCAACTACGGCATCTTTACCTTCTCTTGTTATCTTTACCTACTACTGACTAGTAATATGAAAAATCACTTTTATCAGAAACTAAAATTGGTAGATTTTTTAAAGATACGTTGGTAGTTTTGTAATAAGCCAATGGTCACACATCTTTTTATTTATGCTGGCAGCACTGTCAGTTGTCAAGTTAGTGACGTTTGTTTAAGTTTACGGGACACTTGCCGCAGCTGATTTTAATCAGAATTTTCTTTGTGCCTGTGAATTTACTTGGTGGAGGTAAGTAGAATTGAAACATATGAAAGAAAACCCCCATAAGAAGACGTCGAAGTTGTTATTATAGCAAAGGCACCTCAATTTTAAAATAAATTTACATAGGTAATGATAGTTGAGGTTAGGTAAAGTTGCCACAGTTTCTCTAGTGGCATCTTTACCTGTGGCTAGGGTTGTCACTATTTTTATCCGACTTCATAGTGTGGTTGTTGTTTGATTTAAATTTATTTACTTTTAAGAGAACTTACAAACGAAATACTAGGTACTCACTGTTCGGAATATTAAAAAAAAAATATTCTACATACGTAGATAAAATTAATGTAGCGGTATGTACCTACCTTAACACTTTTGGTGGTTTGAACTGGTTATTTATTTCAGGTAAATTAAACATGGGTCGTCCTAAACCCAAGCTAAAAAAACGCAACCGAAGAAGAATAGGAGCAAGGGCGTATAAAAATTATTCCGAAGAAATGCTCTCCCTTGCAGTCGAGATGGTGCGAAACAAAAGTGTGTCATCTTACGATGCAGAAAAGCAGTTCGGAATACCTCGTCGAACTATCGAAAAAAGAGCCAAAAACTTACATTCTGACAAACCTGGTCCACGGTACCGATTTACAGAAGAAGAGGAGCTCCAATTCATAAAAGTGCTAATTGTTGCATCCGAATTTGGATGTCCATTAACACAGTTAGATTTCCGCATGGTTGTATTTGATTACCTAAAAAAAAACAATAAAGCCTACATTTTTAATGACAAGCCTCCAGGAGACTGGTGGATCAAAAACTTTTTGACACGACACGGCGATAAACTTACCGTGAGGTCCACACAAAACATTAAAAAAGCGAGAGCCGAAAAATCCCTTCAAGATTTTAAGATATACTTTGAAAACTTGAAAAGCTCTGTTAAAGATTTGCCAGCAACTCATATACTTAATTACGACGAGACTAATGTCAGCGATGACCCAGGGGCAGTCAAATGCATATTTCGCCGGGGAGTTAAATATCCGGAAAGAATTGTCAACCACTCCAAAGGTTGTATTTCCATCATGTTCTCAGGAACAGCCAGTGGTGAACTTTTAGCTCCATACGTCGTCTTCAAATCGGAGAATATGTGGACACAATGGTGTAATGGAGGCCCAGAAGGGGCGCGTTATAATCGAACAAAAAGTGGGTGGTTCGACTCCACCATGTTCATGGATTGGTTCACGACAATAGTAATACCGTGGGCTCAACGTCTGGAAGGACCAAAGTTGGTTATTGGAGACAACTTGTCAAGCCATATCAACGTAGATGTTGTAGAACTTTGCGAGCGTCATAATATTAGGTTCGTATTGCTACCACCTAATTCAACGCAATTGACGCAGCCCCTCGACGTGGCATTTTTCGCCCCGCTTAAACGAACATGGCGAAAGATACTTATGAGATACAAAATTGAAAACCCAAAGCAGTCGTGTCTCAATAAAATCCACTTTCCTTTACTGTTGAAGCAATTAATTGAAGAGACAAACTTAAATAAGACCGACAACTTGAAAAGTGGATTTAGAGCAACGGGTATATTTCCATACAACCCACAAAAAGTTTACTCGAAAATTCCGGAGTATTGTGAAGAAATTACCCATGACGTAGATAAATCTTTGCTTGACTATCTAAAAGAAAACCGAAATCCAAATCCTATAAGGCGAAATACAAACAAAAAAATGAATGTTCCAGCTGGCAAATCTGTCACAAGCTCAGACATTGAAAAAGATGTAACTAAAAAAAACACAGTAATTGGCACTTCTACAATTGAATTGACAAAGGAAACAAATTGTGATGCTAATAATGATGAAGAAGTGCCAAATGCCATACCTGCAAAAAAGATGTCTAAAGTAAAAATTCTTTCAGACATTAGTATAGTATTACCAAAAAAAGAAAAAAATCAAAAAGCACTACTGATTAAAGAAGAATATGCAAAAGCTGGACCATCTGATTTTAAGATAAAAAGAAAAGAACAAAAAGCTACACCATCAACAAGTAAAATTTCTAAAAAAGATCTCAAAAAGAAGAGTATTACAACCAAAAGACTCCAGGATAGTTCTTCGGATTCTGATTCTCAATGCTCTGTGCAGTATGCAGATTCTTCGGATTTCGATTTTGACAATGAAGACATGCAGGATTATTTATTAAGACAGCTGATAGAGGATCAAAAAATGGAGGAACAGCAAATAGAGGAACAAATGAACGGGTTGGAAACAAAAGAGAATGAGATAGAGAAGCAAGTAAAGGCACCACTGTTAGTAAGCTTGGAAACACAAAGTGATAAAAGGCAAGGACACGAGATGGAACGACAGATGGTATTTGAAAGGGACAGAGACGAATGGGATGAACAGGAAATAGAGGATCAAATGAATGGATTAAAGGCAAAAGAGCATGAGATAGAGAAGCAAGTGAAAAAACCACTGTTAGTAAGCTTGAAAACAGAAAGGGATGAGAAAGAACAGGAGATAGAACCACAGAGGGTAAATGCAAATGAAAGGAACATAGACGCATGGGAAGAACAGGAAATAGAAGAAGAAATGATTGGACTTGAAATACAAAACCACAAGATAGAGGAGCAAGAAAACAAACGGCAGTTAGAGAGCCAGATGACAGAAAGTGATGAAAAAAATAAACAAAGTGAAAAGCTTTATGAAGCTGAAAACATAAATAATGGACAATATATCCTGGTAAAATTTAAAAGCGTCAGAAACACTTATAAGTATTACTGTGGCCAAGTTACGACAGTAACCGAGCGCGAAGGAATTTTTGTGAGTTTCATGAGATTTAAAAATGGTGGATTTTACTGGCCTTTAGTTCCCGATATAAGTATTGTGTTCAAAAATGATATAGTCCAGATTTTACCCAATCCCTATAAAAATCGGCGTGGATTTTTATATTTTGACGTCAAATTTAAGTACAAACTGGAATAAATACAGTAGTTACATAGTTATTATGTTTAGTTGTGAGTTCAGAAATATGCCATTAACATTTAAACCATTTTTTAATCTATTGCTATTCAAAACATTATAAAGCTGAAGAGTTTGTTTGTTTGTAAAATAAATACAAACATACTTTAATGGCAAGTAAATGATTTATGATTTATTGATTACTATGTAAAACTAGATGATTATTTATACTGTGTAAAAAAAATGGTAGGTATGTGTGTAGGTATATATGGCCATATGAATGTTATAAAAATTGAGCTACTTGCCTACAAAATTATGATTGCTAACTGGGATTTTACCAAGCTTCTCGCATTTACATACTTTAACTTTCCATGCGCGAGACAGCCATCGATATTGACCGATTTGTTTGTTAATAAAGAGTACATTTGCGTCTAGTTCCTTTTTTAATTTATGACAACCCTAAGAGATAAATCAAATTAGTACTAAAACTTCAAAGAAATTCATGTCATCTTTACCTAACAGCCCGTGTTGCCAGTTTAAAGCTTAACTATTTAAATTACCGATTTATCAAAGTAGAGAACGTAAAGTAGAATGGTATCTTTACCAATTCCAGATTGTTAAGCTTCATTCTATGCAGAATTTGTGTCTAGGTAAAGTTGCCATATTTGTGTCTTCTTTACCTGTACCTTGTTTTTGGTGCTACTTTAATGGTTTTAGGGGAAAAAGACTCATTGTATTCGTAAAGCTACAGAGAACTACTACATACATCGATTAAAAAGAATAGCTAAATCATAAGTGATATAGTTTTTAATTTGTTCTGTATTTTCTTCAAAATTATGGTAAAGATGCCGTAGTTGACGGTACGGAATTTCTGGATTCGGTCCCCGCGCTCAAGGCCCTCGATATAAGCTATGCAATAGCTTAAAAATAAAAAACCGCTTCGTGTGGTTGAAGTGAATTGTTATCCAGCACGCCCTTTGACATAGTAGGTACGTACCTACTAACCTACTTCAATATTGATAAGAGCTTCATGAAAGTCAGGTCACACGGTAACATCGGCCCAACCTATCGTCTTTCCCCTTAGCTTAGTATATTACTGACGTTATCAGTATCAGTAAAGGTATCAGTTTCCAAAGTATTCGTGACCCGATCTTTTAGTAGCCTGCTGGAACTGTAAGTACCTACCTAGGTTGGTTTTTATATTTTCGTTCTGGTTTAATTAATTTATTGCCATTTTATAAACACCTTTCAAACAACTTATAATAAATGGTGTCATGAAGGTCAGTCATTTACCTATTTTCTTTGAAAGTAACCAAGGCGAGACGACAATAATACCATTCTGATACATATACATTGTGTTACATTGTGCTTTGTGAGAAGGCTTTTAGCTTTATTCACGAAGCGTGTACGTGCTGTACGGCACGAAATGTAGGTAAGGTATCGAGAACTGACTAAAATCGCGTCTAGATACTAGAAGCTTCATTCAAGAAGCGGCACAATACTGCACAATGTGAGTACATTGTGCTGTACGGCACGAAATGTAGGAAAGATATCGATGAACTCACTAAAATCGCGTGTAAATAATAGAAGCATAATTCAAGAAGCGGCACCATACTGCACAGTGTGATTACAATGTGCTGTACGGCACGAAATGTTGAAAAGGTATCGATAAAATTACAAAAAATAATAGAAGCTTCATTCAAGAAGCGGCACTTTGCTGCACAGTATGAGTACATTGTGCTGTATGTACGGTACGAAATGTACGAAAGATGTCGGGAACTCACTAAAATAACATCTAAATAATAGGGGTGAATTTACTTGGTGGTCTATACAAGCGCTACTGTGGTTTTGCACAAATAGGTAAGTATTTGTACAAATGTGCTTCATTGTGCATTTTTGTGCAGCACGCTCACGTTTTTGTTGGAAAGGTAGCCATTTTACTACCTATAACATGCACTTGACCGATATAGTAAAGGTACGTAGGTAAATAGTTATCTTTATATTCATTATCTGTGCACTGTAATAATATTTTCCAGATGATAACACTGTCTAATCAAAATTAAATTTACACTGCTTGACTGACTGATTGCTATTGTTCATTGGCATAGGTAGGTAAAGTAGGTAGTAAAGTACAACTTAACTAGAGGAAAATGAAATACCGTAAAAAATTAAGGGTGCCTAAGAAAAGACACATTGCGAGGCGAGGTGATGACCAATGGAGTAGGATATTTAGAGAGTGGTGGCCTAGGGATGGCTTTCGGAGTGTGGGAAGTCCGGCTGCAAGATGGGCAGACGATATTGTCAAAGTCGCGGCCGTCCGTGGGTTAGACTAGCGCAGGATCGTGGTGGATGGCACAAGTTGAGGGAGGCCTGTACTCAGCAGTGGGTGAAATCAGGCTGTGGATGATGATGATGAAGAAGAAGAGAAGGTTTTTTTCCAGTGAATATGAAACTATTGTTACGACTTTGGCTACCAAACTAAAAGCCGCACGTCGATTATGCGGCCGACTTGTTCCTTCACACTAAGTTAGACATAGCTTAGAATAATCTAAGATGGGTACGGACTTTGTATTACAAACTATAATCAAAATTACTGTCAAATCAGTAAGTAGGTAATATTCATACCTCCAAGTAGGCAAGGCAGTAAGGTGTTATTTAAGGTACCTATACAAAGACAAAGTTCTATTTTAAGTATTTTATTCTTATTTAAGTACATAGTTTTTATAGTCTTAGTTTTTAGCTTCCTTGGCATAGGAATGGTTGTCTGGAAGAAATCGCTGTTAGCGATAAGACCACCAATTGTGTGACCAAAATATTTCACTAAAATATGTACCTACTTTTGTAATTTTTTTATTTTTTGTTCCGAACGACCGCGAATAAATAAAATAAACAACAGATTTTAAGACGACTAATATACAGATATAGCTTAGCTTAGGTAAATGGGTAGGAGAAATGTAAAATTAAAATAATGTTCAATCACAGTATTAGAATCGATGTAAATAAGTAGAATTTCTGATCTAGTTTTCTTTAGTAACTCTTGAGAATTGTCAAAAGCTGAGATTCAAAAACTTAGGACATCATGTCGAGTAATTAAGACAGATATTTTTAAGAAATTATTGTGTAAAAACCTAATTTAGACGTAGGAAATTAATAAAGCTTTACATGTTCTGAAGTTTCATTTAAAAAGTACTTTATGAACAAAGAGAAAACCTGAAATAGACTTATAAGATCCAGGAAAGTATGTAGCTGAGACAAAACTTAGGTAGCATAGTAAAAACCTGGACTTATAAGAGACAAATAGGAATATCATACAAAAATGAACCCAATAACTAGGTAGACATTAGGCACAAAATAAAACAGCAAGTACTTGATAGGAGTAAGGCTCACAGACAGGTCTGAACTTGTCAGGTGGCCGACCTTGAACCTTGTGTAATAATCTAGAATCAAGAAATATTCTGATTGGTTGAAGGCAAAATAATAGGTTATAATTGGTTGTATCAATAAAACGCGCTTGTCTAACAGTAAGGTAGGCCGAGGGCTGAAATTGACAATATATATAGCTCGCTATCGGGCATTCGGCAATCCAGTTGGGATCGCCTCATCAAGTTTCCGGAAATCTAATTGGAAAGAAGCCTCTGCCTACCTGCCTGCCCTGAACAAGTCTAATTGGAATATTGGATTTTATTTTCAAGAAACCCTAGAATCCCAGCACAACAGGATACGCGGCTCGGACGGATCCGTCTTGGGAGTTTGGATCCGTCCCGGTCCCGTACATCGTGGTCCTTCGCAACCGGATTCTTTCTTGAAAATTGAAGATTGAAGAAAAAATAATAGCGAAGATGGTCCTGACGCGGTCACGCACAGGGTCAGGCAGGACAACTTCACCACCAGCTCCGCGAGCTAACGCGAACATCTCTGCCCTCCGAGGGCAGAGATCCGCGCGCGCGTCCGTACCCAGGGCCGCTCCCACAACCGCGCCGGTGCCGGGGCCGGGACCGCCGCCGCCGCCAGCACCAGCAGTAGCGCTCGCATCCGGATCCTCGCATCCAACGCTCGCTCCGGTGCAAGCGCCTATGCATATGCGCTCGCATACGCCTGCACACGTACAAACGTCGGCACCTGCACACGCACCTGCAGCTGCGCACGCACCGGTACCTACGTCTATATCTGCAGCTGCACCAGTGCTTCCATCCGCGTCTATACAAATGCACGCACCAATTGAAGAGGAATCCTCTAGTGGAACGGATAACACACCAAAAACATCAACGGAGAATACACAGACAACATCAACTGAGAATACGCAGACAACATCAACGGAGAATACGCAGACAACCTCAACGGAAGAAACTGAAAATACTTCAAATACTTCAAAGAGAAGTCATACGGGAAAACATAAATCGGTGCCATCAAAGAAATCAAAAATTACCAGAGCTGTGAAAATACAAAAGGCTGAAATAAAACTTCTGAAAATCCAAAAACAGATCGCAACTGCAAAATTAAAAAGACTACAGACAAAATCAGATTCAGAAAGCGAAGACGACTCCGTCATAGAACCAGAAATACCGGAAGACACCGAGAGAATCAATGATTGGGTAATGGACACAACGATGCTGGCCATAACAAACGAACCACATACAGAACTCTCTCCAGATCAACGCCCAACATCAAGTGTAAAACAAGTGACAATTAGTGACAACATAGTTGGTGCCCCTATAGGTGAGTCATACAGTGGTGATAACAAAAGACAAAGTGACTATAACAGTGCTAATAACGGATGCAGTGCTAATAATGGATACAGTGCCAATAACGGATGCAGTGCTAATAATGGATACAGTGCCAATATCGGATGCAGTGCCAATATCGGATGCAGTGACAATAATGGATACAGTGCTGATCCAGCGTTCCAGGCGGGAGCACCCACGGAAACAAGGTATGAGAATAGTATTAATAGTACAGGATTACATGATGCTGTTCTGCACCCGGGTGCTCCTGCACCGGGGGGAGTCATAGTTAACCAACCTCCACGTACAGAATACACAGAACTCGCCTCAGTGATAGCACAAGCCATACGCTTGGGTACACAATCGACTCCCCGCCGGTCCACGGATCTACCGATCTATAGTGGTGCCTACCAAGACTGGTTAGCCTTTAAGACCGCATACGCGGAGACTGCCGCTGCAAACACTGATACAGAGAATGTTGCTCGTCTACGCCGCTGTTTAAAAGGTAAAGCCAAAGAGGCAGTACAAAGCTTACTTATTTATAATGTACAGCCTCATAATATAATGACAGCACTGGAAACACGTTTTGGGCGACCGGATGCCATAGCCATGGCGGAATTAGAAAGGCTACGGACCCTGCCTCGTCCTACTGACTCACCAAGGGAACTCTGCATATTCGCCAGCCACGTTGCCAACGTAGTAGCTACACTCCAGGTGTTACAGCGCATGTACTATCTTTACAATCCAGAGGTAACTAAAGTAACAATAGAGAAGTTGACGCCGGCTCTGAAATACAGGTGGTTCGACTTTTCAGCCCAGCAAACATCCAACGAGCCTGACTTATTAAAATTGGCTCGCTTTTTAGATAGGGAAGCAAAGCTATGCAGTCCTTATGCACAACCGGAAGCAGAAAAACCAATAGAACCTTCAAGGTCGTGGAGAAATGTTAAAAATAGAACTTTCACAGTGAACAATGAGCTTAAAAGTGGTTTCATGGGCGGTAGTATAACAGACTCCCCCATGAGATCATCCATGGGAGGTAATAGAATAGACTCCCCCATGGAAGCTCTCGACGCGATAGTTTATAGTAATCGTTATCCCATGGGTGGTAATAGAATAGACTCCCCCATGGGCATAGTAAATAGTAAAAGTGGTCTCATGGGCAGAAGTAGAATAAATTCCCCCATGAGGTCATCCATGGGAGGTAATAGAATAGACTCCCCCATGGACATAGTAAATAGTAATAGTGGTTTCATGGGAGGTAATAGAACAGACTCCCCCATGGAATCATACTCATACAGTTGTGACCCTTTCGTGGGAGGTAATAGAATAGACTCCCCCATGGAAGCTGGTGACGCAATAGTTTACAGTAATAGTAATAGGTCTCCCATGGGTGGTAATAGAATAGACCCCCCCATGGGCATAGTAAATAGTAATACTTTTATGGGTGGTAATAGAACAGACTCCCCCATGAAATATGCTTGTCCCATCTGCAAGGAAAACACACACACAGTGGCAGAGTGTCAAAAATATTTGCATGCCAAAGTCAACGACAGATGGGACATAGCAAAGAAAAATAGATTATGTTTCAGCTGTCTCAAATTTAGATCTAGCAATCACACCTGTAAGCGGATCAAATGTGGTAAGAATGGCTGCAAATATGCCCATCATTAGCTTCTTCATTTTAACCGCCTGGAAGCTGACAATAATGACATGACACGTGAATCTGTAGCATCGACATGGGCCCATATAAACAGAAAAACATTCCTGAAAATTGTACCAGTAACAGCATCTGGTCCCGAAGGTGAGGTCAAAACTTATGCATTACTTGACGATGGGTCAACAATAACACTCGTAGATGAAGATGTGGCGACTGTCATCGGCGCACAAGGATCTACGGAAACTCTCAACATCGAGGCAATAGCTAACACAACAGTTCAAGAGGTAAATTCAAGAAAAATAACTCTCACCCTGCGGGGTATTGAAACGCACCAGGTACATGCTCGAACAATAAGGGGTTTGAAACTTTCTCCACAAACCGTAAGTTATGATGACATGCGGGAATGTAAACATCTCGCAGACATCGAAAAACACATCGTCCATACAAATGCAAAACCGAAAATATTGATAGGACAAGACAACTGGCACCTGCTGGTGGCCAACACCATGAGAAAAGGTGAAATATCACAACCAGTGGCATCTCTCACACCACTAGGCTGGGTTCTCCACGGTTCGAGAACAAGGACACTAGGGCAACAGGTACATCATGTCAATAAACTAAGCATAGAGGATAATATGGATGAGGAACTACGACGTCATTTCTCCATCGAATCCCTCATGATCACTCCGAAGCGCCCTAGAAGCGATCCCGAAGAACAAGCTCTACGGATTCTCGAGACCGAAACTCGACAACGAGAGGATGGATACTATGAAACAGCTTTGTTATGGAAAAGCGAAAAGGTAAATATGCCAAATAATTATCAAAACGCCCTTAACAGATTAATGAGTACTGAGAACAAATTAGACAAAAACGAACGCATCAAGGAGAAGTACGAACAGCAAATGAAAAATTTAATAGACAAGGCATATGCGGAGAAAGCCCCAACACCGACAGGTAACCGAACTTGGTACTTACCCCATTTTGCAGTGCTAAACCCGATGAAACCAGACAAACTCCGCGTGGTACATGATGCAGCGGCAAAAACGAAGGGAATATCATTGAACGATGCCCTATTAACAGGTCCAGATCTACTACAATCACTACCAGGAGTCCTGATGCGTTTTAGACAACATGCAATAGCAGTGTCAGGTGATATCGCCGAAATGTTTATGCAGGTAAAAATAAAGGAGTCTGATAGAGATGCTCTCAGATACCTTTGGCGAAAGAACTGTCGTGACAATACAACCCCTACAGAGTATAGAATGACATCGCTTATATTTGGAGCTACATCATCTCCAGCTACAGCAATATTCGTTAAAAACCTCAATGCAAGGAAATACGAGAAAGAGTACCCCGAAGCAGCAGCAGCCATTATTAAAAATCATTACATGGATGATTACCTCCAAAGCTTTCAGAAGACAGAGGAAGCTATCAAAACAGCAATGGAGGTAAGAGAAATTCATGCTACAGCCCACTTTAATCTCAGACAATGGACTTCAAATAGTGCAGAGGTACTAGGGGCACTTGATCCAGGACGACTACAGAATCCGATATCGCTCGACGACGGCTCTAAGTCTGAACGGATCCTTGGGCTAATGTGGAACCCCGGGACTGATGAACTCACCTTCAACCTAGACATGGCACGGCTGCCCTTGAACATTTTGCAAAAAGGGAACCCGACAAAAAGGGAGATGCTGAAGGTGGTAATGTCTCTGTTTGACCCTCTAGGCTTCGCATCACCGGTAACTACTCGGGCAAAACAAATACTTCAAGAAGTTTGGCGACGGGGCACCGGTTGGGATGACCCGATTCCCACAGACCTTAGTTTACAATGGGTCGATTGGATAAAAAATCTCGAAAAACTGAAAGAGGTAAGAATCCCCAGATGCTACAACAACTACAGTAATGCAACAACACTTCAGCTACACATCTTTGTTGACGCTTCGGAAGCTGCATATGCTGCTGCTCTGTACTGGAGAACGATACTTCCCAACGGAACCTGTAAGACATCGCTCGCTCTAGCAAAGGCCAGAGTTGCTCCTCTCAAGGTATTATCGATCCCTCGCCTCGAGCTGCAAGCTGCCGTAATGGGAGCTCGTATGGCCTCAGCAGTGATGGAAGAACATGAACATGAAAGAAAACCAGACGAAAGATTTTTCTGGACAGACAGTCGGACAGTACTCACATGGCTCAAAACAGGTGCCCGATCATATAAACCCTTTGTTGCACACAGAGTAGCCGCAATAGAAGAACTCAGCTGTCTAAAAGAATGGCGGTGGATACCGACAAAACTCAATGTTGCAGACGATGCAACTCGTGAGGTACCAAAAGATTTAGATAACACTCATAGATGGTTTTCAGGGCCTACATTTCTCAAACAAGAATCATCAACATGGCCAACAGACTCGCCTACACCTGTTAGAACGACGGGAGAAGAACGGGTACAAGTAACAAACACGGTACATTCAGACTCACTTATTCCTTTGAATGTAGCACTGCCGGATGCTGAGAGATTCTCCAAATTCGAGAAACTGGTAAGGACAACAGCGAGAGTCCTTCAATTTATAGAGAGGCTAAGGCGAAATAAAGAACGCGTCGAATTCAAAAGAACTCGAAAGAATATTCTCAAAGATCCAGATTGGCGACATGGGTCAACAAAGTCAAGCACAGTTAAACGAAAACTCATTCAAACTACAATAAATAAGTTTGTAAGATTAGAACCTGAAATGCTTCGACGAGCAGAAAAACTATTGGTTCGAGCGAACCAACAGTCAACTTTTAGGAAAGAATTAAAGGCCTTAACAATAGGATGCGAAATCCCAGCAGACAGCCGCCTAAGACTTTTAGCAATTGAACTTAAAAATGGATTAATAGTCATAAAGTCTAGGATTAGAGCTATCGAAGGAATCACCGAGCAACAAAAATCCCCTCCAATTTTAGACGGGAACAGTAAACTGGCTCAAATGTTTATTGAAAGTGTTCACAGAAAGCTCCATCATGCTGGCGTCGAAACTACAATCAACGAGTGTCGCCAGCATTACTGGATCCTGCGCATGCGGCCGGTGACCCGCATGATAATCCACCGGTGCCTGATCTGCAGGATCCGGAAGACGCCGGCAGCTCAACCACCGACGGGTGACCACCCGCCAACTCGGCTGGCGCACCATAATCGACCTTTCTCCTTCACTGGGGTTGACTATTTTGGGCCGATCACCGTAACCGTCGGACGTACCACCCAAAAACGGTACGTTGCCCTCTTCACGTGCCTAACCACTCGGGCAGTACATCTGGAGCTAGCATCTGACCTATCCACGGGTGCTGCAGTGATGGCCTTGCGACGAATGATAGCGCGTCGCGGCTGTCCCACCGAAATTTGGTCTGACAATGGGACCAATCTCCGAGGAGCTGATAAGGAACTCAGGGAGGCCATTGATCACAGCACCGCAGACGAGGCATCCACCAGAGGAATATCCTGGCGCTTCATTCCTCCAGGTGCTCCATTCATGGGAGGGGCTTGGTAGCGTTCAGTCAGAAGCGTAAAAACTGCACTCTCCGCCACATTACACGAACGCCACCCTCATGAGGAAGTCCTACAAACTCTACTTGTGGAAGTGGAGTTCTCCGTGAATAGTCGACCGCTAACTCACGTTTCGGTAGATCCCGAAGACCCAGAAGCCCTTACACCAAACCATTTCTTACTCCTGGGATCAGCACGAACTCCACAATATGGTCCTTTCACCGACAGTGACCTCATCGGGAAAACACACTGGAGAGCATCACAGCGCCTGGCCGATATCTTCTGGAGCAGGTGGCTAAAAGAATACCTGCCAGATCTACAACTACGACGAGACCCACGGGGAAAAGGGCCAGCTATCAAAGAAGGAGATATCGTCCTAATCGTTAATCCGAATCTACCTCGCAACGTATGGCCGAAGGGACTCGTCGTCGCTACTTACCCAGGCAACGACGGAATTGTTCGTGCTGTTGACGTACGCACCAAGGGAAACATCATGAGAAGACCTACCAAGAAGCTGATTGTGCTGCCAACGAGCCGGCCGTTCTCCACTACAAATGTTCCAGCGTCGGGAGACACTGAACGGGGGGAGAATGTTCCGAACGTCCGCGAATAAATAAAATAAACAACAGATTTTAAGACGACTAATATACAAATATAGCTTAGCTTAGGTAAATGGGTAGGAGAAATGTAAAATTAAAATAATGTTCAATCACAGTATTAGAATCGATGTAAATAAGTAGAATTTCTGATCTAGTTTTCTTTAGTAACTCTTGAGAATTGTCAAAAGCTGAGATTCAAAAACTTAGGACATCATGTCGAGTAATTAAGACAGATATTTTTAAGAAATTATTGTGTAAAAACCTAATTTAGACGTAGGAAATTAATAAAGCTTTACATGTTCTGAAGTTTCATTTAAAAAGTACTTTATGAACAAAGAGAAAACCTGAAATAGACTTATAAGATCCAGGAAAGTATGTAGCTGAGACAAAACTTAGGTAGCATAGTAAAAACCTGGACTTATAAGAGACAAATAGGAATATCATACAAAAATGAACCCAATAACTAGGTAGACATTAGGCACAAAATAAAACAGCAAGTACTTGATAGGAGTAAGGCTCACAGACAGGTCTGAACTTGTCAGGTGGCCGACCTTGAACCTTGTGTAATAATCTAGAATCAAGAAATATTCTGATTGGTTGAAGGCAAAATAATAGGTTATAATTGGTTGTATCAATAAAACGCGCTTGTCTAACAGTAAGGTAGGCCGAGGGCTGAAATTGACAATATATATAGCTCGCTATCGGGCATTCGGCAATCCAGTTGGGATCGCCTCATCAAGTTTCCGGAAATCTAATTGGAAAGAAGCCTCTGCCTACCTGCCTGCCCTGAACAAGTCTAATTGGAATATTGGATTTTATTTTCAAGAAACCCTAGAATCCCAGCACAACAGGATACGCGGCTCGGACGGATCCGTCTTGGGAGTTTGGATCCGTCCCGGTCCCGTACATTTTTTGTGTCCACAATAAAGCATTTATTTATTTATTTATTTGTAAGCCATAACACAGTTTATTTCCTAGCGTGGTCTACGTCACACCATTAAAATGTTGCATAGTTCCTACCTACTTAAAACCAACGCGTGAGAGTACTTAGGATGTAGGTATCTAATGGATTATAGAAAACTAGAAATAATACGAGCAAATATTGCAATTACACACTTACCTAGGTTGCAGGGTTGGTAGTGTATTTACGTGTAACAGATTTTGGTATATGAATAAATAATTCTTATTCTTATTTAAATTGTGGAACCCATAGCATTGAATAAGTACATAATAATAATTCATCATCATAGCTTATAGCAGTCCACTGCTGGACATAGAGCTCCCCCAATGAACACCATTGCCCCCTGTCCTGAGCTCGACGCATCCAGCTTCTACCAGCAGCCTTTCGCAGATCATCACTCCTACCTAGCTTTATTCTATGCCCATAGTTAGTGTATGAAAAACTAAAATACAGACAAAACCGAGACAGTTCACTAGTTTAAAACCAAATACTATTGATAACAGCTCTTATGTCTTTTTAATCAGCAATTAAAGTGCGTTTTCGTTTGTTAGTGATAAGAAAAGGTGTGTCTGTCGGTGCTTGGAGTGTTTTCATTAACAATCTTACGCGTAATGAATAAATTTTCGGACGTTCCGTTAGTCGAGGCTTTTTTACGCTTAAAAATATTTATTTCTCTAAGAATTAAAATAAATTCACTTACAGAGAAAACTTAATCCTAATCACGTGTTCGTTATTTTGTTCCTACTTTAGGTATGCCTATTTGATAATTTCGTTGGTTAACTTGTATGCAGCTTACTGACGTGTTCGATAATTTGTTCCTACTTCATGGCTATTTAATGACTTTGTTGGTTCAGCTTACTGACGTGTCCGATGTTTGTTCCTACTTTAAGCCTATTTGATGGCTTTGTTGGTTTACCAGTATGCGGCTTACTGAATTGTGTTCTTTTGTCTATTACTGTCTGGGTACTTTATGCCTATTTGATGATGGTTCCCTAGTATGTGGCTTACTGACGTGTCCGATAATTTTTTCCTACTTTTTGCCTATTTGATGACATCTTTGGTTTACTAGTATGCGGCTAACTGACGTGACCGATAATTTGTCAATTACCTACTATATCTACTTTATGCCTATTTGATGACTTCGTTAGTTCACTAGTTTCTATGCATGTTGGCGGTGGCGACTGGCGTTTTTAGGAACTAAAACTGGAACTGTGTGTAGACGCCTGCTAGTTTACGGACAACAACATTGTGATAAATCTGCTGAAAGTGATTAACGAGGTTCAAGAGAAACCGTAATCAAAGTACATTCATTTTCTGGTTTGAAGCACATTGGCGCACAGCCTCGCCAAGTTATACTTGTGGCATTGTAACTTGGTTGATTTCAGGTTCATTGGTGTTAAAACAATAGCGATTGAAACTGATTGCAACTAGGTTGCGTCATGGACCTACTTCTGGTATTATCAACTGATTATAGAAACTTAGATTCTTGATTCACAGAATTAGCAAGCTGAAGTGGCAATGGGGTGGCCATATCTGCCAAAGAACCGATAATTGTAGGGGCAAACGAGTTCTTGAGTGGAGGCCGCGGCACGGCAAACGTAGTGTAGGACGCCCTCCGGCCAGGTGGAGTGACGATTTGCGAAAGGCTGCTGGTAGAAGCTGGATGCGTCGAGCGCAGGATAGGGGGCAATGGCGCTCGTTAGGTGCGGCCTATGTCAAGCAGTGGATTGCTATAGGCCGATGATGATGATGATGATGATTTCACAAAAAAATTAAGGCAACAAAATCAATACAATCTACCTCAATGTATTGATATTTTAACTGTAAACTGTACGACTCCTTAAGTATGCAAGTAAGTGTTTTAAATAAATATAAAATATTATAGTTATTTTCTGACAATGATGAGTGTGTAATAATTTACTTTAAGACAATGGGTGTTTAAATGTGAATTATTATGCAATTTGTGTTTATTACATATGGCGGCAACATTGCCTTACAGAGCTGTACCCAGGTCTAAGGAAGGCTGCACATTTTTAGACAAAGACTTAGTAAGGCTATTAGGCCGAAGGCCTCAAACATGGGGTGAAGATTGAAGAACAATATTTTTTGAAAAAAATTGCTTAGTCCTGCCCCCTTGGCATGCTGTTTTCATGTCTACTTTACGATGGAGAAAACAACATATTTTTCCTGATTGTAGGTCTGCCTGCAATTTTTTCCCCAAACGGTTATTTTTATCTATTCTATAGATAACCATAATTAGAAAATGTTGCTACATTATATTTAATTCTTTATTACACTTTTACAGAGAATAGTACAATTGGTGGACTTAATGCTAGGAAGCATTTTCTGCCACTCAACCATGATAGGTAAAAAATTGTGGTTGGGGTGCATGAACATAACCAAAAAGAACAACATAAGATAAATGTATACATAGTACATCTACAACCAAAAATAAGTTTTCAATATTCTTTCGTCGACAAATCCTAGTCCACAGTTGCTTTGCTAAGCCGGCTGGTTGTGGTCAGGAACTTAGACTAGACACACGGTCTGCATTTAAAATGCACTTTGTGTATCACATAGTTGTTGCAGGGGTACTTCCTTCAATAAAACTGCAAACCAAACGTGCAGCCAACTGCATCTGAACTGCATGTCTGCAGCTAGCTTGCAGTCAGTCAGTTATTGGAACAGCACACCAACTGCAATCGAGCTGCATGGTTAGTTTGAACCTCTCTGGTTCATTTTTTTTAACATTGAGACAAACAAGGATGATATGATAAACTTTTTAGATTTGAATATTTTACAAGCACTTGGTCAAACTATCTGGCCTATTGCTTCTGAATATCAACAAAACTTCACTAGTTCATCACGGATGCGCGAACAATAAATTGACAATCCAAAATACTACTGATAATATAGGTACTGGTAATATACTAAATTTATGGTTTGGACATCACAAATATTATTGCAGTCTTACTAACTGTATTGAAACTGCAAATTTTTCAAAGTGCATCTTAAATGCAGGCCGTCTGTCTAGAGCCTAAGTCATAAGTAAATATTTAACAATAACCAGTGCATGTGTGTAGGGAACATTAATTTAACATTATAACATGGGAGGTAATTATTATTGCAGGTGGTCGAACTGTTTACCATGTGCGTAAATAAAGATTGACTGATAAATTTAAGAAACAATACGATTTTAAGTGTGTTCCTTAAGGTTCTAACTAAATAAAATTAAAATTTATTTATTTAGTTAGAACCTTAAGGAATGTACGTGGGTTAGACTAGCGTGGGATCATGGTGGATGGCACAAGCCATACCCAGCAGTGGGTAAAATCGGGCTGTGGATGATGATGATGATGAGAACCTTAACCTGTGGAATGTTTTAAGGACACACAGGTGTTTGAAAACTTTGAGAGCCCAAGGTGTCATAAAATTATGAATTTATTTACAAATTAATTCACAAAATTTTGAATTTACTTATTACTGCCAATCACATAAATTGATATTATAAATGCAAAGGTTGGTGCGTGTGAATGTATGTTCCTACTCAACTCTGTAACAGCTGAACAGATTTAGACGTAACTTGGAACATACATAGTTTATGACCTGGAATAACAAATAGGCTGTACCCTATATACTTGTATGTGTCTTTTCATGTGTGATACCTGCCTTCTATGTAACATCTGTGTACTACCATGTGACAGCAATAAATGTATTGAGTATTGAGTACTTTTTGTCTAGTACATGTGCTGAGCTTTCGCTGGTGGTTTCATCATCATCATCATCAGCCTATAGCAGTCCACTGCTGGATATAGGCCTCCCCTAATGAGCGCCATTGCGCCCTGTCCTGAGCTCGACGCATCCAGCTTCTACCAGCAGCCTTTCGCAGGTTATCACTCCACCTGGCGGTTTAGTTAGTTATTATTATAATAATCAGTGTTTGTGTAGTAAACATGGTGTGGTAAGTATTATTGCAGGTGTTTGGAGTGCTTGTCAATGTGCATAAATCTATCATCAATCTACCTGCATCTGTTTATGTTATGTTTGTAACAAACTATTATTTTTTGCTTTATAAAAATAGATGTTTTAGTTTTCATAAGTGATTTGTAATTTTGCGAGAATTAATAAATATCTTACCATAATATAAACAGAGAGTATATTTATTTATTATTTAAACAGAAATGTGGTTATTTTTTAAAAGTATTTAGGTACCTACCAGTTACCTAGTCAGTTAAAACTGCTGCTTACTTACTGCTTACTTATGTTGTAATGATGCGGTGATAAAATTAGATTTAATCAAATATCAGTTATCTTTATCACTCTAAAAATGTTTCTGATAAAACCTTGTTTTTTCAAGTTATTTGTTGATATGTTAATGTGATACAAAGAAAAGAAAAGAGAAAAAAAAGAACAACAAAAAAAAAGAGGTACAAAGGTAGAGGTACAAAGAAAAGAGGTGCGCAAAGATGTGCCATTTATCATTTCTGACATAAATTATCAGTTGAAGGACATTGCTCTGTTTACGTTTTTATGTTTAGTCATTCATACGCAGGTCTATGGCGTAGCGAGTTCCCGTTGAGCAGATCAAGTTAGTTTTCAGTGCAGTGAGTTTATAACAGAAACTCTAAGCAAATAAACTGAAAAGGCGTGTTAGACGGTACAGAAGCGAGTAGAAAGCGCAAGGCTAGACACACAGACACCTAACAGTAATTTAGAGGGGTCTTACGCGTTCGACAACAGAATGGGACTCGGTTCCATCCCTCCGCCTATCCCGACCAGTCTCAAGCGAGACTCCGTGTTAGGGAACACGTTTCGGTACCAGACACGTGTGCCGAGGTTCAACGCGAAGCGGTCTGCCAATGTACTAAATAAAAGTCTAAAAATAAATTCACAATGCGTGCGTAGAGGTTATGATGCAGCCAATGTTATTTCCACGAATTTCACGAATAAATGGATTTAGCACTAACACACGGCACGTGAAACCATCACAAAAATCAGACGATGACTAAGCTCACACTGAATATGATCTTAAGAATACTGCAGCACAATATTTCCCACGAGTCAGCTGTTCCAAATAAACATTTCGTGAGGATGACACACTTGGTTTACCTATCTGAACTGGCGGAGCTGGGCGTTTCGAATTTGTTCAGCTTCCCGGCCATAGCTTGCAGTCGCGTGACGTGTTAATTTTTAAGAAAATAATTATTTTGTTGGTTTCGCGATTCGTAATTCACACGCAAGTTTTGTATTGACTGAGACTGACTTGATTACACACATTGACATGACATGGATCGACACACACTGACAGTTATGACTTTGACACTTGACAGTTATTGTCAAAATTCATTCAGAATACGTTCAGAAACTACATACACGGATAAAAGCCAGTCAGTAGATAACCAATAAATTCAAAAGGCATTCCGAAGCCTGGTGCAATAAGCACGATCTCTCTGTTCTCCGTTAACCCAAAGAAGACAGAACTGGTGCTATTCACCCGCAAGCAAAAGCTGTCTTTACTTCAACTTCCATCCTTATTCGGAACAAAACTCGCCCTCAGCAAGGACGTTAAGTATCTAGGGATATGGCTGGATAGTAAACTTCTAAAGAAAAAACAGCTGGACCATGTCACAACAAAGGCAACCAATGTGCTGTGGCAATGCACACGTGCCATCGGCATGGAGTGGGGATTAAAACCCAAACTTTTCAGTCATGGTCTGTCCATTGCTTACTTATGGCGCTGTTGTGTGGTGGCCAAGAACAAATTGGTAACAACTATAAACAAGCTACACTAAGTACAAAGACTTGCATGCTCGCTGATCAGTGGTTGCACAAAATCCACGCAATCTTTTCAAGCTGCAACTCTAGGACTTCTTTTGGGAGCCACAGAGATAGACCACTCAATAAAAAACACTGATACCTTTGTATCAGATAGGCAAAAACCACAGCTCCTGTTTGTAACAGATAGTGCGGAATTGGTCAATGCACTCTGCAGTCCAGACACCAGGTTCAAATCAATTGTGGACTGTCACAGGGCTCTCCAAAAACTGACAACTGACTACATAGTTATAATAACATGGACGCAGAGTCACAACTCAAATCCCGGTAATAACAAGGTGGACTCGTTGGCAAGGAAAGGAGTCAGGCTCACTTCAACTGCCACAGATATTTGCCTTACCATTCCACCTTCGGTGGAAGTTATAAAAAGACTAAAACAACATTCGGTAAGTGACCATCAAAGATTGTGGGAACGAAGACAGGACTGCAAAAAAACAAAAAAGTGACTTCCAGGAAGAAACAACAAAATAACTAAAACTTTGTTAAAAATCAACCTACGCATACTGGTTGGTGTCAGCACAGGCCACGGTGACCTGCCTGAATCACCACCTAGTAAAGACAGGAGCTACGGACAGCGGCACCTGTCACGGTTGCTTTCAAAATGAAAAAACAGTGGAGCATGCTATCTTACACTGCACTGCCACAAATGAAGCCAGAATATTGTATTTTTTTTTTACAATACTGAAAACACACCTGCTCTAGTCACAAAAAACATATTTCTTTTGTGGTCTAGTGCACGTGTCAAAATTTGCGGCTCGATCCGTCTACGGATATCATTTGTATGTTTTTATTTTGCTAAATGACTTCAATTCAGTAATTCTAGTTGTAGCCTTACTGTGGCTTACTCCACTCGCTATCCACATTTTAAAAAATCTGTTGACACACTATGTTTAACATTTTTGTTTGCTGTAGCCTGAACTGCGCTATAAAAGACAACAGTTATAGCTATCCTTATCATTTACACCTATCAGAAAGGGATAGGAAGGTCAAATTAAGTTTAGTTTAGGAAAATGCACAACAGAATCAACATCAATGACCTACTTAAATAAAATACAAGTTAGATACATAGGTAATTTTAACATGCTATTTTCCATTTTGTTCTCCACGTTCCAGATATCGTTCTACACATCTACTCTACAGTCCACTGCTCGTAATCCCCACGCTCGGAATGCGGGTTGGGGATCACAGAGCACAGTTTCTCGCACCACCAGCAGCGTCGTGCTGCCCGTCGGTGGTCAGGGAATTTTGCTGTGCTGGTGTAGGCTGTGCTATGCCGCATTCAGCCGGCCGCCAGAGCCCTGTTCGTTATTCAGCAGGGCAGGTGAGCTTGGCTTGGATTCCGTCCATCTCAATACTGATGTACGTGTCGAGTGTAAGGGGTTCCAACCTCCATCTTTGGAATCCAAGCCAACCTCACCTGCCCTACTGTGTTTTTATGTCATGATTTTTTTCGAATATGTCGAACGTGGGTCAATCGAAGTACATAATCAAGGGATTTGGTTTCAGAACGTATTTACTCAGATCGAAAAATATAAGCATGTGTTGGATTATTTCAAGGAGTTTTTTTTTCAATTTTGCGTTTCATAACAGATTATGAAGTGTATTATAGCTGCGCAGCGCGTCTCAAACGCATGGAATTATTATTAATATTATTAGTAGTCTGTCTCAAATGGATAATAAATAGCGTTTCAAGTACCAATTCGGGCGTAAGCCAGTAACAGCAACCTAAGAGCAATAGCTAGGTGTGAGAATTGCTATTGTTAAACTATAAGGGGCAGCGCAATATGAGTAAAACCTATAAATTTCCAATCGATATTAGAAAAGTAGAGTCAAAGTAATGTTTCAAAAGATTAACCCGAGAGCATTACCTTAAAATGTTATACCCTTAGCAAACCTAATCATCTGCACAAGTAGTAGATCTTTCTAGGTCACAATTTCTAATCATATTTATTATAATAAATATTTTAATATGTTCTATTTATTTTGTACTTACTATTTTATATAAATTATATGTCTTGTTATGTAAGTATTTTAATAACAATTTGTATAATATAATTATTTATGTACCTAGGTGTATGTAATTTTATATGTAGTTTAAAATTGTTTAATAAACAGTTGTAGTTTTAAGTAATTTTAAGATTTATAATTATAGCACGCCTACCACCATCTAAAAACAAACCACAGGTTAGGCTGGTAGAAAATGCTCGTAGCATTAAGCCCACCTTTTTGTTACATATAATGTGCAATGAAGTATAAATAAATAAATAAAACCTTTAAGAAAAGGTTCTAGGTTGGATGCTGTTTTACTTTTACTCATATCTTAAGCGGGGATTTCACTAGACGGACATGCACGCGGGCAAGTCTGCAGTAATTGCATTACTATAGGTCTGTGTAATTGCATTCCCCACTAACACAAAAAACAGTGCACAAACACAAACCTATAGTAGCGAGGTCCAGCGGGCAAGTCTGCAGACATGCCTGCCGAAACTTGTTCACTACACTTTTTTATTTAATGGCTTCTGGGATAGATTTCCTCAATTTTCTCGTATCAAGTAGGTATAGTTTGTTCATAATAATATGAGGCAACGTAGTACATTGTGTGGTTACCAACTTAGTTCTTATAGGTACCTACTAAATAGGTATCTACTTATCCTAAGTCATATTTATTTATACTTTATTGCACAATAAAATGTTAAAAAAAGGTCGATTTAATGCTAAGAACATGTTCAACCAGCTCAACCTGGTTTATTGTAAGATGGTGGTAGGCGTGCTTCAACCAAGATTTAGTATACGTAAAAACAAAATCTTTGGCTTCACCTTACATAAACCTTAACTTACATAGATAGGTACCTACTTAACTATGATTAATTCGACTTATTTATATCTATAGTCAATTATAACTACCTTTTTCCCTTATGCAGTCCACGGGAATCGACTTCGTACCCCATTATAACCCTTCTACGCAGAATCGTCGAAAAGTGAATCCCATGTGAAGAGTAAATCTTCAATTTGTTTAGGATTTGTGGTAAGCTCGTGTAATGGTGTCTCACAGGCAGGTGTCTCGATGGATGATAGAGATAATGTCGACGACGTAGTGGGCGATGACATGCCGGAGAGAGTTCGGTTCCCACGGCGAGACATTTGTTGTTTCTATGATTTGCACATATTTTACTCTGGCTTGGGTATTTTCTATGTATACCTAAATTAAAAAAGTCATGTGGATTGCACATGCTGATGCTGTGATCATGTGCAGCAGCAGCAGCCTTCATTAAATGTAATTGTTGAAAGATTCCACATTAAATTTTGGATAATTTAGAGCTAAATGATACTGTGAGTATGGATGTCGAAAAAAACCAACTATACATATCGAGATAGTATTTTGTTATTTTTGAAGCCGTGGTGGCCTGCTGGGGTGTATCCTGACATCCGATATGGAGGCCATGGGTTTGAATTTAAAAAAATGGCAAGTAAATGTTACTACACTAGAAGAATTTTTAAATGACAAGCAAATATTTTTTTTCCATTTAGGTATATTGTTTTAAGTGTTTTTTAAATTTATCTATTTTTAAGGTTCCGTACCCAAAGGGTAAAATCAGACCCTATAACTAAGACCAGGCTGTATCTCATGAACCGTGATAGTTCACAATGATGTGTTTCTGTTGCCGCTATAACAACAAATACTAAAAACAGAATAAAATAAATATTTAAGTAGGGCCCCATACAACGGTACGGAATCCTTGGTGTGCGAGTCCGACTCGCACCTGGCCGGTTTTTTTGTTATTTTATTATCAACCTTCTTGAATCCTAACTAAACCCTTAATAACATCACTTTATAGCGAATCTCAGTTAGTTAAACATTGGAATTTTGTATAATGAACCATCTCGGCGACAGACTGCAGACAATTAGGCAAAACTTTGCCCATTTGCATGTTATGGGCAAAGTTGCCACCCGCCCTCAAATTGAATTCTTTTTTAATTTCGACGTGTCTGCGTGGAAACTTTTGGAGGTAATTTCGAAGGAGGCTGAGGTTTTATTACTTTTTCATGATTGGTTGCGAGGACTATCTATAGGTGCTTACTATCTATTTAAACGACTACACACGCAGAAGTTTTTCTTAACCGTTTCGACTTTTCTGTAGATCGTAATAATTATGTTATCAGTAAAGTAAGTAGGTACTACGACGAGAAAGATGGTACTTAGTCTAGGTACAAATACCTAGGCAGGGTAAGTACTCTACCTAAACCTAAACGACTTATATTAATATTTAATTCAATCATTTCAGATAAAATCCATAGGAAAATCAAATTGATATTAATTTATTTTACTTATTATTTAATTTATTAATTGCACAATCAATGTAACAAAAGGTGGGCTTAATGCTACGAGTATTTTCTACCAAATATACTAAATACACACTCAATAAATTACACGTAAATAATGAAAATAGAATATTATAAATTGCTTACATACTTTCTACTTACAAAAGTTTCTCCACAACAAGTCCGCAAAGACGTGGGTATAGTATTTTATCAATCGAGCTCAAAGTGTCCAACTGAAACTTCGATAGAAGAGATTCGATAGAAACTACTGTGATGATGCTGGCGTGGAGCAATAAGGAATAGACTAGTCTAGTCTACTGTCATCATCATCATCATCATCATCACCAACAACCTATAGAAGTCCACTGCCGAACATAGGTCTCCCCCAAGGAATTCCACGAAGAACGGCCTTGAGCCCTCTCCATCCACCGACTACCTGCAATCTTGACGAGTCATCGGTCCATCTGGAGGAGGCCGTTGGCCTAGCTACTGAATAAAATATAAATACTTTAGTGGCTATTCCCATGGTATATCATACTTGAGTATAACACCTTTTACACACGCATTTGGAAAAATACGCAGAGGTTTCGCGTCACCCATCCATACCGCAATGTTTGAAAACGAAAGTTTTCAATTAGTGCGTCCTACCCGTCATGACATACGGAGCCGAAACATGGACACTTACAGTAAGGCTAGTCCACCAGTTTAAAGTCGCTCAGCGAGCTATGGAACGAGCCATGCTTGGAGTTACTCTGAAGGATAGAATCCGCAACGAGACTATCCGACATAGAACTAAAGTTGTCGACATAGCTCAGAGAATTAGCATCCTGAAGTCGCAGTGGGCTGGCAATATCTGTCGAAGAACCGATAACCGTTGGGGTAAACGAGTTCTTGAGTGGAGACCGCGGCTCGGCAAACGTAGTGTAGGATGCCCTCCGGCAAGGTGGAGTGACGATCTGCGAAGGGCTGCTGGTAGAAGCTGGATGCGTCGAGCTCAGGACAGGGCGCAATGGCGCCCATCCAGCAGTGGACTGCTATAGGCTGATGATGAGGTACCTCTAATCCTAACTAGTCATAAGATCTACTATTACCCACACTTATTTATGCAAATAAATGAAGTAGTATCTTGTATCAGAATATGGTCCAATCAAAGCACGTCCATTCTATCCCTTTCCACGTATCTGATCTATGGTTGAAGACACACCATGTGTCTTGCGAGTTCACGTGACAGCTCACAGAATAGTTAGGATTGCAAGTTGGAAGGTGAAGTTCGCTACCTACTCGTTACAAGTTAGACATTCGAGTGGGGACTCCGGTCTGGGCTATTTGTTTCAACTTAGCTGGGACCTAAGTTTAAAACTATTAACTAAAGTAAAAATCTTATGTTGTTACACAGAATGAGGACAGTTGGAAGTCATGTTATCTATAGTGAAAGATTTAAGTAGGAATTTAAACTTCTGTTTTTTTTAGATATCTTGTACACATAAAACTGATCCCGAACAAGGTGTCAAATACTGATAAACATGATAGATAGATAAGCTCTTTTGTACACCAATAAATCAGAGCACAGTGAAATAAAACAATAAGTAAATAATAGATACAAACGGCGGTCTTGTCGTTTAAAGTGATTTCTTCCAGCCCTGCAAGCTAAGGAGCTTGCCGTTTTTATGTCTACTCTACGATAGAGAAGACAACGTATTTTTCCTGATTGTGGGTCATAAACATGCCTGTTTTTTTCCCAAATGCTTATTTTTATCTAGTCTTTAGACAAACGTATTTAGAACACTTCAAATGTTGCTACATCTATTTACAACCAAAAATAAGTTTTTTTTTTCGTCAACAAAACCTTATCTACGGTTGCTGGGCTAAGTCGGCAGTATACCCATAGATATCATAAAACTGATGATTTGTCGTAGCCAAGAATCGTACCCGTAGCCTACATCATAGGTCTTGATCTCGAAGCTTGCGTGGGCAAGGATAGGGCGAAGGGGCGAGCTATCCCAAATTCTGTTTTCGTAACCTTTAGGATCGAAAGTCCATGGAAAAACTGACGCTGGCAGCTGATTCTATATCTTAGCAGTTCGCATTATAAATGATGTTTGGAAGCGCTTACTCCTGTTAAATAGAATATTAGGAGCGCGTCTGAAGTTGCTGTGGAAGTAAGGTAAGGGCGGAATAAGGTCACACGCATACTCTTCGAAATCTATATAGATTGTAGGTATTTCGTAGGTAGAATCTCGAGAGCTAAACTCGCGCTATCGTCTTGAGCTGCACGAGCTGTCTGCTTTTTAGTCCTGAGATTCATAGTCCAGTGCGACATGTTGATACTTGGTTGAACCATCCCAAAGATGAGTTTCATTCTAGAGTACGGATTCAGTGGTACCTACAAATTTCAGGTAGGTATCGAGGATGGATAAACCCAATAATGATGACGGCTTTTTTCGTACACAGCGAAAGTCCGGAGATACTTTCGCAATAGGCAGAACCCCCAGTAAACGCAAATTGAACGCCAGTAAAGTCTCATCCAAACTCCAATAAAAATTTACGTAAAGGTTGTTTTACATTCTCCGTGCGTTCAGCTCCGTTTTACACAAACACCGCCCCGCTGTTCCCAATCAAAGTTGGTTGGGGGTAATACGGCTATAGAAGGCATACAAGCGTTCAACTAAAAAACTTACCAGGTAGGTAAATGTACCTAAATGTGACTCTCTTTCCCGCAATTGGACTCTATGTTGGTCCATTGTACGTATGGGAGATCAGGATAAATACCTACTTAACCAGCCTCTCCGCCCAGAAGCAAAGAAGTTTCCTGGGGTTTTCGCAGGCTTCGCGGAGAGACCTCGCGGCTACAAGGATTTGTTCGCGTTGTGATGCAACTCCCACGCATTCCAGGATTACGTGGGCTGCCGATTCTTCTTCGGTCAGACACCCTCTGCAGAGTGGGCTGTCTGTTCCGATGTTGTAGAGGCCTTAGCAGGTAGGATAGATGACCGGTAGCGAGATAAGTCATCGTTTAAAACTCATGTAATGGCGGGTACAGATTGCTGTAACGCAGCGTGCAATTTAACATGAAAGGAACATTTCATAAGTGTGGATACAGTACACACACGAACCGAGCGTGTATGCAAAAATGCTCTGTTCGTGCGCGCAAGGCGTCCACACTATGGGAATACTGTTACATTGCGACAATGTGAACTGCAATAGTAGATTAGTAGCCAACGGCTGTAAGGCATCAATTGCAGCCCGAGATATTTAGGCGCACAAGCGCAGCGAGGGCGCCTATAGTTCGAGGGTGCAATTGGTGCTTACACCCGAGCTAACTACATCTCGATTGTGAGGTAAGTAGCAAAAAACCGGCATTACAAGAATAAACAATATTTAAGTAAAAGTTTTCTATTCCCGCCTTTTTTCATTAAAAAGAATCAAGTAAAGAACTTTCATTTTTTTTTCACGAACGAAATTGAGCTTCGCCGTTCGATATTTAAAATTGATGACTATTTACTCACACGAAGACAAGGCTGAATAGCAAAGCGACCTCTTTGGTCATTGGGCTGAATGGATGATGTCTATTGCCACATTGCCAGTATGATGGTTAGATGTATGCGAACTTTTTGAAAGAAAGAAGTTTTTTTTTAATTACTTACCGCCCTAGGGCTTTTCTAGCTACATTATTACCCTAGAGGGCTAATTAGTCACCTACAAGCCCCATTTGGAGGTAGAACCTACTTACCGAACATGAGAGATGTAAATTCATTTATTGCGTAACATGCATTGTGTTACAATGCATTACATTTCGTAAGTCTCTACTGTACTCGCCATTAATAATAATATCATAATAATCCTAATCCTACTTATAATATTTTAGATGCGAAAGTTTGTGAGTGGATGTATGGATGTATGGATGAATGTTTGTTACTCTTTCACGCAAAAACTACTGAACAGATTTGGATGAAACTTAAAATATACAAAGTTTATGACCTGGATAAACACATAGGCTACTTTTTATTAAGGTACCACGCGAGCGAAGCCGCGGGCGGAAGCTAGTACACTATAAGTACATGCAAAAATTTGTATTTTTGTGTGTATGTTTGTAATGAATAAACTCAAAAACTACTGTGCCGATATCAAAAATTCTTTCACCATTGGAAAGCTACATTCACCCTGAGTAACATAGGCTATATTTATTGCTAGAAAATATTAGGAATCCTTACTTAAACTTAAGTACGGTACCCAAGGTGTAAAAAGTGCCCTAACGTAGTACTCGATATTTTCACGTATATCCTTAAGATATCCTTCTATGCCTTACTCCATCGCCGTAAAAAACGTAAAATCTCGTCTCCAAATTGAAATGAAGTCGAGTGTGGCGTGAGCGCGCTTATGGATTACGACTTTACTTTTTATGTCTGCGCCGTTTTTGAATAGATTTCCGCGAAAATGCACTAACAAGGTAGTCGCATTAATAATCCCTTTTCACTAATTTCTACGTATGTTCTTGGATACATCATCACCATCATCATCATCATCAGCCTATAGCAGTCCACTGCTGGACATAGGCCTCCCCTAATGAGCGCCATTGCGCCCTGTCCTGAGCTCGACGCATCCAGCTTCTACCAGCAGCCTTTCGCAGATCGTCACTCCACTTGGCCGGAGGGCGTCCTACACTACGTCTGTCGAGCCGCGGTCTCCACTCAAGAACTCGTTTACCCCAACGGTTATCGGTTCTTCGGCAGATATGGCCAGCCCACTGCCACTTCAGCTTGCTAATTCTCTGAATTCTCTTGGATACATAAATGTGTCTAAGTATATTATGATGTATACTAGGGTGTGCATCCCTTGGAGCTGTGATGAAATGAAACTTCTACCTTCTTGTAAAGACAACGCAATAGTTATTTTTTGTCGCATATTTTGACACTCACAAGGAAATTAAAAGCCGAAGCTGGGGCGGAAGCTATTAGCTTCCGTCCCGGCTTATAATAGTTTTTGCGTGAATGAGTAACAAACATTCATGCATTCCTCCTTATTATATACATACATCCACTCACAAACTTTCGCATTTATAATATTAATAGGAAGTAGGATAGGTTCCCATTTACGTATAATCATCACTCTTAACTGGCTATTAAATTGGTGACCAGTGCTAATAGGAGCGGGAACGGGAACTGGAACGGGAACGAGTAAGGCTAGGTAGGTAATGTAGTAATATGTGGATACGTTTTATTCCAGTCAAAACATGGTAAAAATAAACTTATATGTAAATAACTAACTTCCGCCCACGGCTTCGTTAGCGCGGTACCCAGATAAAAATTAGCCTATGTGTTAATTCAGGTAACAAATTATGTGTATTCTAAGTTTCATCCAAATCCTTTTTTTAGTTTTTGCGTGAAAGAAAATAAGAAAAGAAAAGAGTAAAAACCATTCATCCATTCCATACAGCCATACTTACCAACTTTCGCATTTATTATATTAAGTAGGAAGTGAAGGATGGCAGAAACTCCGGGAGGCTTATATCCAGCAGTGGATAGAGTCGGGCTGTGGATGATGATGATGAAGTAGGAAGTATCATTATCAGGAAGTAGTATACTACTAGCCTACTATCCTACTTCCTACTAATATTATAAACTCCTACTTCTACGTATAGGAGGTACCTATGTGTCGGCCGACGCGACGATAGGCGTGGAAGCTGTTCAACTGGCCCATTGCCGCTGTCTCGACCGTTTGGTTTACTCGGCCAATCAGTGCTATAGTATGATAATTTTCTGATTCCCACCTAAGCTTAGGCCTTTGTCTATTTATTTATCTATTACATCAGATCTGATGTAATAAATTAATCAATCAATCAATCAATCATTCAAATTGTTTAATAATAAATGCTCCGTATTTTATAATTATTAAATATAATTTACTAGCGACCCGGTCCGGCTTCTATTTACTACCGACCTGCTCCGGCTTCGCACGGGTGCAAGTTATTACATAGAAACCTTCCTCTTGAAACACTCTATCTATTAAAAAAACCGTATCAAAATCCGTTGAGTAGTTTTAAAGATCTTAGCATACATAGGGACAGACAGACAGCGAAAAGGGACTTTTTTAACACGCTTTTATTAGTTTCACCTGTATGTATGTATGTAACCGACTCCTTTGACCTCGATTTTGCCCTACTTTGAACGATCAGATTTGATTCAAACTTTGCACACCTGTCAAAGGTCGATGACAATGCAATAATCCGATAAAAATATCCGATTATCCTAATTAGATTCGCCAGGATTAATTAATTTCTTTCCGCATCCTTTGCATGCGAGTAAGAGAGACAGAGCTAGTGCGCGAACTACGCATGCGTGCAAGCGTGTTTTTTTAGTTTTTTTAAACTATTATTATTATACTATGTAATGAAAGTGATAATGTCAAGCTGAGGACCCGGCGCAATGGTGCTCATTAGGGGACGCCTATGTACAGTAATGGAATGGTCGATGCTGATAATGACGATGATCTGATTTAACACAATCAGAATACAAATGGGTAAAAATACCCAAAGTTTATGCGCTAGATACAGTGGCGGATTTCACAATAGGCCAAGTAGGCCCCCTGAATTTTGCCGCCCTAGGGCGGCAAAATTCAGGGGGCGGAAAAACTTGGTGAAATAATGAATGAAAAAACTTTAAGACTACCAAAATATGAGCAGATCAAGCATATCATGAAATTAATGTAAATATTTGAGTTTAAATCGAATCACGATTTTCAAAGAGCTAAAGACAAAGAGCAGTCGTTGAGGGTTTTTATTTTATTTTTCGCTTTACAGCGAGTGGGCGGCAAACTTTAATATGCCTAGGGCGACCAATGGATCAAATCCGCCCCTGGCTAGATAGTATCCCAAAGCATGTCTGGAATCTTGATCTAGTCTAGATGATTCCCCTATAGGTAAGTACAGTATCAAACGGTAAGTGATACTACTCTGAAGAGCCTGGGACATAGTCAGATGGATACTAGTTAGATGACCTATACCGACCTCAGCCTAGTCAGCCTCATCATTATTATCCGCCTATAGCAGTCCACTGCTGGACATCGGCCTCCCCTAATGAGCGCCTTTGCGCCCTGTCTTGAGCTCTATACATCCAGCTTCTACCAGCAGCCTTTCGCAGATCGTCACTCCACCTGGCCGGAGGGCGTTCTATACTACGTTTTCCGAGCCGCGGTCTCCACTCAAGAACCCGTTTACCTCACTGCCACTTTAGCTTGCTAATTCTCTGAGCTATGTCGACAACTTTAGTTCTATATCGGATTGTCTCGTTACGGATTCTATCCTTCAGAGAAACTCCGAGCATAGCTCGTTCCATAACTCACTGAGCGACTTTAAACTGGTGGACTAGCCGTATTAGTTTCCACGTTTCGGTGTCACTAGTCAACCTTATCTATAAGAAATATATGGTTGTAAACATATAATATGGAGCTGACTAAGTCACAGGTTTCCTCACAATGTTTTGTTTTCCTTCACATGGAGCACATGGTACTTTTAAATATTTCTAAACAAAATCCCCACGCTGGGCTTTTATAGCCCAAATATTATAATTTTTTTTTTTTGGGTTGGGATCATCGCCGACGCTGCTGCCCGTTGGTATTCAGGTTTACTTTAGCTGAGCTCCAGCTACACTATACCGCCATCAGCCGGCCGCCGAAACCTCTACTGTCAATCCAAAACCGAGACTAAAGATAATCTATTTTTAAATCTAGTATTTTGTACACGGAGTATCATATTTAAACACGAAACAAACGAAACACGAAATTTCGTACCTAGGTGAATTGTAGTAGACCCCCTCCTGACCTTAAGGCGACTATAAGGGTCAAACCTCCCTCTCGCTCGCACTATTTAACATTTTTGAAGATATAAAATCACTGAATGTAGTTATGCAAAATAGAAAACCTTCACGGCCTAGAAAATAACAATACAAAGAAAGGTTCAGCAATAATATCATTTTGATTCTATCACGTTTTCTTACCAAAAAACTTGCACCAATGTGATCAATTTTGTTGCAAATTTTTTGGTAGGAAAACGTGTTGGGTTCATCATGATATTCTTGCTGAACCTTTGTATTGTTATTTTCTAGGCCGTGAAGGTTTGCTATTTTGCAGTCAGTGATTTTATATCTTCAAAAATGTTGAATAGTGCGAGCGAGAGGTAGGTTTGACCCTTATAGTCGCCTTTAAACCTTGACTATATTTATAATGTTTTTTAGCAGAGTACGCCATGGGCAGGTGGGGTTTGCTTGGCTTTCTAAGGTGAAGGTTGGAATTGGAACCCCCTTAAACCCCTCGTACAAATGGCTACAATCACACGCTCTCGGGATAATGCACTGAACAGGGAATTCTAATTTAATCAGCCAATTGAATTTAACAATTAACGGCGAGTGAAGCTTTCAGGGCCCGCGCTCTAGACAAATGGCAGTCGAATAATTTGCTGCTTTCCCTTATGCCACAGCTGGCAGACGAACAAGCCCACCTGATTGGAAGTTAGTCACCGCCGCTCATAAATACCTGTACCACCGGAGGCGACACTGATGCGCTATCTTCTTTATGTATCCAACATGACAAATTTTATTCTGATTATTTAATAATAATAATAATAATTTATTTCATATCAAGCATGCATACACATTTTCACATAATACACAATTATTCTACTTAAAAGAAAATGGCTTGTTTACATTACATAAGTTTCAGACAGAACCTACACTAAGTCGTTAAGACTTGTGTTGTAGGTCCTGTTTTCCTTCTAGTTTTACACGAATCTTAGCCACTATTAGCATTATTCTAATATTTAATGTAGCTTCTACCCGCGTATCGCTCGCTTGGATAAAAAATAGCCTAAGTTTATTTTCTTCCAGATCTAGAACTACATATTATGATAAGTATGCAAAATTCCAGCTCTGAAGTTTTGGCGAAAATGGAATTAAAAAATTTAACAAAATTTTCACATTTCACAAACTTTTGGTAATTTTTAGAATCGGATAGGATGTATTTTACTTTATCCTGTACCTATTGGTTATTTAGTTCTCTAAAATAGTATATTATATTATGAGCATGAATTATCACACTGTAGGGCAAAGGCCACCCCTCCTTCCTTCCACTCCTCTCTCTCTATTGAGCGCTATCGCCTGCCAACTCATCAATATTCCAAAAACATCAACTCAAGGCTTATATATTACAGGTAGAGAATTATTTTCTGGTAATAAATAGATTTATTTTTATTGTATTGACTGAATTGGAAAAAGCACGCGTAACTGCTAATTTTTTTATCACAAAATAATGCTGAAAAGATAGCATTTATTTATACGCTTCGATTAACTTGTCTAAGGGCGGGGTGACGTGACTTGAACTAAACTGTAATTACTTTATGTACTACCTACTAATGGTATTTCATGATCATCATCATCAGCCTACAGCAGTCCACTGCTGGACATAGGCTTGCCCTAAGGAGTGCCATTGCGCCATACGAAGAAGGAAGGACAAATGAAATTTCACATACACGTTGTCAAGGGAACACGAACGAACATGGGGTACCTTTTATCCAGTAAAAGTACTATTTAGGCTTTGTTTTTCATTTCTTGTTATTGCAATTTTAATTTTAAAATTAAATAAATAATGGGTTATTTTAAAATGTTATAAATTATTATTTTTTCTTTTTTATTGTATAATTAATGTCAATAATTTTTGTGGGTGATTATTTTTATTTTTAATGTTATTATCTATAATTAATTGACTTAAAATATACTTCTATCATGACAAATTATACTAATTATTATCTTTGACATTGTTAGCCGACTGATTATTAATTAAGTGTTATTTTATTTTTTTGTTTTTGCTATTTTCTAATATTAATAATAAGTATCTTAGGTCTACCATAGTTACATGGTAGACCTAAGATACTACTCTACGACTAAGGTACTCTATTGGATTGGGTATGCCCGTAAGGATAGATGTACATTTTTGAAATAAATAAAGTAAAAATAAATATAAAAATATATTTGAAAGATAATAAATCAACTTTCAATGAAACGAAACCTAGTGAAAATATAAAGGCAAATAGGCAAGGCATAAATCTGCAAATCCACAGCCTCCAAGGAGCTGAACGAGTGGAACAGTGAACCACCCTCGGAGGGGTTTTATCGTTATTCCAGCTAGTCCACTGTCGACCATAACTCACGGTAATATATCGTTTAGCATCCCATTTGTAACAGTATTCTGCTAATCGGCGATTTTCAGGCGAAAATTCGGTATTTTGTAGATACGATGGGTAGGTAGTTTCAAGTTTCAAGTTTCCAGTTTCATTAATTTATTTAGCGTAAAAAATAACATTACAGATGCTTACGATCTAAGGCGTTACATTTACGGATTCGGACACAGATAACTTATTGTCGGTCGGTTGTTACGAATACCTGTAGGATAACTTTACCTTTAGTTCACTTTCACAACCATTTTCCACAAATAGTTAAGAAAAAAAGAATATGTCTTCCTTATTCGATAATGGTTTTTAAAGTGGAATGAAAAGTTGCCTGTCCTAATTGACTGGCGAAAATAGTTAAGACTGGAGAAATATGATTCTGCTTTTACAACTAGTTATGGATTAAGAATCTGTACTCATATCGTTTATCTGTTTATTGGCCATTTTCATAATAATTTTGAAGTAGTAGAGTTCTTTGTCAAGGGCTTATTCGGGGAAGTACTACCATCATGCCTATTTCTGCCGTGATGCAGTATTTCTGTGATTCGGTTTGAAGGGTGTGGATGCCGGTGAAATTAAAGCCATGAGGCTTAACACCTTCTTGCCTTAAGTTGATGGGCGTAGGGCGTTGCATCGTAGAGTACGTTCCAAACATCAGTGAACTAACGAAGCAATACTTTGTTATAAGTAATGGTTACCACTTAACATCAGGTGGGCCCTATTCTAGTTCCATCTTCAGGATAAAAATATATTTATTTTTGTTACTTGGTGCTGTTTGTTTTTAATAAGCCGCAGTCAACTGGTAGGAATAGCCATTCAATATGGAAGACGAATGGGTAAAAAAATAATAATTCTAATAAGTCCGTCAGATAGATCAACAAAAAATATTGGACACGTATTTTTTTATTTATCAAATACACAAAAATTTATGGAGAAGAGCGTCAAATTTCGGGAGTGGGGGCTCGTGACGTCACGGCTAGGTAAAAAGTGTACTAAGCCGTGACGTCACGCGGAACTTCAACGCACTATATCTTTGTCATCTTTTGTTTAATTAACAAAAGAAAAATTATAAGAAAATGACGGACTAATTAGAATTTTTCAGTCGTCATTCCTAATGGACGGCTAATGGAAATTCCTATCATAAAAATCATAAAACAAGTTAGTAAATTTATATAAAAACTAATAGAATTCCCTCATGTTAATAACAAATCGGCTCCGTCGCGACGCGATATCAAACTTCGATAACTTTAATTTCCTTGAAACCGTCTCGACGGCTTTATTGAAATGATTTATTTACTTTGCAAGCTGTCCATTTTGGATGGCGTTCAGTAATATAAATTGAATGAAATGATGTAGACGGTTTGTCTGTTATTATTTACCAAGTAGTTTTAGGCATAACCTTAGATAATAAGCTCGACTAGGGGGGAGTCTGAGCTTAGAAAATATCAAAAAGGCCTACCAAGGATACTTTCACTCACTATTGAGCTATGGAGTATACCTGTGGGGGCTGGCAGCTGAGAGGGAGCGACCATTTAAGCTCCAAAAACGCGCTGTGAGAGAATTGTGTGGTGTTGAGTGGGACCACCCCGCTAGGGAGCTGTTCAGAAAAATAAAAATACTAACCCTACCCTGTGAGCTTATTCTACAAGTAGCTAAATACATAAGGAAGAACCTTACACAGTTTCCTAAGCGTGCTGATTTGCACACGCACAGCCGCCTCACGAGAGGTCGCTGCCAACTTAGGCTGCCATTCAAACGACTGTCTAAGTCACAAAAACATATTATCCGTCTTATTCCGTCTTAGACTTTATAGGTGTCAAAATTTACAATAAATTACCCAAATTTGTTGTAGATGCGAATAGTATTGGAACATTTGTCAAAAAACTCAAAATACTTCTATTAGACCGAGCATACTACTCGATAGAAGAATTTTTTATGGACAAATTTAATGACGACATTGATCCCACTTCCTAATTATACTTTACCTATTATTAGGTACTATTAAAAGTGTATTTTTATATATTTTATTTAAAATTACTTTGACGTGTAAATTGTATTTTATAAATAAATAAATGAAAATGAAATGAAATGAAATGGGGCGCTCACATAGATGAATTTTCGAACAGACTCAGTTCTGCAGCATACGCAGTCAACAAAAATCCGTCAACTTACCGACGTAGAAACGGCTAGACTGATTTATTTCAGCTACTTCCACAGCATTAAGTCGTACGGCATTTTGTTGTGGGGGAATGCAGCAGATATGCACCATATTTGTGCTGCAGAAGTGGGCTGTTCGTGCAGTTTATAATATGGGCCCCAGAGAATCACTTAGAACTAAGTTTAAAGATATAAATATTATGACAGTTCCATGCCAATACATAATTATGAAAGTTTAATGTATGTCCGAAAAATATCAAATTGTTTAAGAAAAATAGATCATAAGATCATAGACAATCATAATGTTAACTAGCTGTTCCTACTGCAATACTCCATAAAGGTATCAATCTTTTAAAGGACAATGTGTACGATTTATTAACAAAATCCCAAGGGATATGCTTAATTTATCTGTAAATAAAATCAAAAATGTTGTTAAACTGTGTAATAAAGCTTATTTTAAAATTTCTGATTATTTTAATGACAAAAAAGCTTGGGATGAAACTGTCTCCAACTCCCTCAAAAACATTGTAATAGTTAATAACAAACTTTGTAAAAAACAAGACTTTAAAAAAATATAAGCCAAGCAGAGTTTCTTGCCAATTCTTCTCTGTTTGGTCGCGTTACAAAGTGGTGTAAATTTACATTTAAAAAAAATTACGTTTGAAAGTGACGTATGTGCTTATTGAATAAACTTATTTTGATTTTGATTTTGATATAACCTATACGTAATAAGTATAAGATAAAACTTTTTCTGTTCGCAGATCCCTATCTTCAACTACAACACAATGTTCCTTTATGTATTTAAAAAAGTTTAGTGGGTAAAATGTTTTGTCATTTCAAATGTTGCTACATCTACAACCAAACAAAGGTTTTCTCTATTCTTTCGTCGACAAAACCTTGTCTACGGTTGCTATGCTAAGGCAGGTCAGGTGTCAATTCTCTTGGACATTTTGCTAAACTAAACATTTCCACCACTGCCTATATCAGTCCACTGCTGGATATAGGCCTCCTCTAATAAGAAAGGAGATACAAAGATTACTACCAAAAATGGGTGTAAAAAGATTACTACCAAAACTTGGGAGGTTGCAATCAGACCATGATTCTGAACTTATTTAGCGATTTTTTTTAGACAACATTTTTTTTATTTGGTTGAGTTTTGGTGTTCTGTACCACCTTTCATTTTGGTAGACGTCTTTTTACATCCAATATGTACCCAAGCCAACCCCACCTGCTCGTGGTGCACCCTGTTAAACAACGAACGGGGCCCTGGCGGCCGGCTGATTGCCGCATAGCACAGCCTACAGCGGTACAGCTAAATCCGCTGGCCACCGACGGGCAGCAGCGTCGGTGGTGCGAGAAGCTGTGCCCTGCGATCCCCAACCCGCATGTCCAGCGTGGGGATTATGGGTATATCCCCCTTTATTAGGGGAGGCCTATGTCCAGCAGTGGACTGATATAGGCTGATGTGGATGTGGATGTGGATGTACCCAAACCCACGCTGTGGGTTAGTAGGTACCTAGGTGCAGTGTTTTTCTTTCTTGATACTAACCCAAGTTTTTGGTATGCTTGACATTAAACATTTCAAAGTGTGCTAAATAAGCACAGAGATCAGTCACATAGTTATATTTACAAACTAACCACTATAGAAAATACGAACATAGCCTTTGCCTGTCCCTTTGTCATCTCGTTCCCTCGCCTCGGGCTCGAGTCGGGCGGAGCCGGGGGCAAGTGCCGATGTGTTTATGCTGTATTTAATTTCACTTTATTACTTTCCACCCCTACTATGGGTTCTAGTACATAAGTACTTAGTACAAAGCTCTCGTGGCGTGGTTTACTTCGGTGTTCTCAACAGATCACCTTGGTTAAGCAACACTCCGCCCGGTCATTACTTGGATGGGTGACCGTTTCGTGACATTTAGATTTGAGCGCTTCCGTGCTTCGGAAGGCATGGTAAGATTTTGCTCCCGGCTTTTCAGTCGTTAAGCCATGTCGGAGGCATCGGCCGGCCTAAAAACTCCGACACCAGAGTTGGGCACTAGCTCATACGAAGAAGAAGAAGAAGTGAGTTTGTCCCTGTCATGTAAATGTAAATGACGGCCTCTGTGGCGCAGTGGGCGAAGGCCCGCCTGAAACGCAGAAGGTTGCGGGTTCGATTCCCGCCGCGGGACAAATGTTTGCATGCTCTGCAGATATTTGTCTCGGGTCTGGGTGTTTTCCATGTATGATAAGTATTTATTTACAAAAAAAAACTGTATATGTATAGTATATCAATCATGTAGTTCCCATAATACAACCTCTGCTTAGTTTGGGGCTACATAATGCTGTGTGATATCGTCCAGCATTATTTATTTTATTTATTTATAAATAAAAAAAGTAACATGATAATTTGAATGTCTTTAGAGTTAACTACACTATGTTATTGCACTATTTAGATTTTTTTTATACACACATATTTTTCGGATACTTCTGTTGCATCAGACGTTATTTAATAAGCTGTCTTAATTTCTGTGTAGTTATAAATGTAACCATTTATGAATGAATATATGTAACATATTTTGTACGTAGATTGTTTATTGCGTGTGCCTAGCGCAACGACCATATCTGCCTAAAGCGATTCCACAATTACCAATGTGACAATAACCAAATGACCACTTCAATGCATGCTGACCCAGCACCACGCGGTTGCACTGCGTGGCTCGCCCCACTTACCACTTCAATTCAATTAAATTCAATTCAAATATTTTATTTCAGCTTAACAGAGATGGTCCACATGTTACAGCCATAGTTAAGACACACAAAAAAAAAGGTTACAAAATTAAAAAAACAAAAATCACTAAAGACATATTAAAAACACAATGAAAAGAGATAGGTATCGATGAACCATAATACCTCAATGGAGCACTGGATCACGATTGCACAGTGTGCACTTTCGTCCAGTGCCTCATGACTTCGGTACCGACCTCGAACCTGTCAACTTAGTTATAATTTAGTTCATAACATTGTTAGTAATACTTTAGCATTGTATAACTCCAGGCGTCGTTCCTATATTTCGTGCGTCGCTTTGCTAATGGTTCCTTATTATTAAAAAAAATAGTTTTAAGACATTTTAAGATTTGTCCTGGTTTAACTGGTAGCTGGTGTTAAGGTGACGATACATGTCAAACCTCCCTCTCGGTCGCACTATTCAACATTTTTGAAGATATAAAATCACTGAATGTAGTTATGCAAAATCAACATGTATAGTCGCCTTAAAATAAGCGTCTCCGCCCACGACCGACTTTTTGTAGGACAGTTAGGGAGGGGAACCTCATGGCAACCTCATGCACAGAGTGTATACTAACGAGGTTGGATCGACGAATGAAGTAACGCCATAAGCGACAATATGGTTGGAATTGGATTGTACGTAACTATTTAAGTATTTTATGTTCTATTACTTTTTTTTGTAAAGTTCATAGTTTAGGAGTTAGCACACTTTCAAATATAAATCAAAATATATTTTTCTGGATTCAGAAAATTAGGTATTAAGGGCTTAAATGGTTGGAATTGAATTCTACGTATTGATATAAGTATTTTATGTCCTAATACTTTTGTTCGTAAAGTTCATAGTTTAGGAGTTAGGGCACTTGCAAATATAAATTAAAATTATTTTTTTCTGGATTCAGAAAGTAAGGCCTTTAGGATTTAAAAGTTTGGAATTAGATTGTACGTAATGATATAAGTATTTTATGTTTTATTACTTTTTTTCGTAAAGTTCATACTTTAGGAGTTAGGACACTTTGAAATTTGTAAGAAAATTTATTTTTCTGTATTAAGAAAGTAAGTCTAAGAGCAAAACTGGTTGGAATTGGATTCTATGTATTGATACAAGTATTTTATGTTCTATTACTATTTTTCGAAAAGTTCATAGTTTAAGAGTTAGGACACTTCCAAATATAAATGAAAATTTATTTTTCTGTATTCAGAAAGTAAGACCTTAATAGCAAAAATGGTTGGAATTGGATTCTACGTATTGATATAAGTATTTTATGTACTAGCTGACCCGCTCGCAACTTCGTTTGCGTGTATACTAATTTTTTACGTATGTCTTTCATGTGAAATGTTTCCCAAGCCTGGTGATTTGACACGGAATCCTAAATATGAATGGAATAAAAAGTAAATATACTACATATTACTACATTACCTACCCCGTAATGTAGTCATATGTAGAGTACCTGTTCCTGTTTCCACTCTCACTCTTTTTTTCGTTCCTGTTTCCATTGGCGACCCGTCGCCAAGTTAACTGACCCTATACACAGCGTCGTATATAGGGGCAGTCTATTCGTCCGGCGATCATCGCCAGGACGGTGTTGGTGCTGGCCCGCGTTCTTCGCACGAGGGATGCACACCTCTTCCGCATAGTGGTGTAAAAACAATCGGTGTGTGTTTGCGAGAACATGTCGGAGGCGCTGCAGTAGTGGGGCAGCCCCAACACTGCTCTGAACGCGTTATTAAACTGGACGCGGAGGGAGCTATACGCCACTTGAGTGTACTTAGCCCAAAGGCTGCATGTGTATATTTGCAAGTGCCCTAACTCCTAAACTATGAACTTTACGAAAAAATTTAATAGAACATAAAATACTTATATCAATACGTAGAATAAAATTCCAACAATTTTTGCTCTTAAGGCCTTTGTGAATCGAGAAAACGTAATTTTCATTTATATTTGCAAGTGCCCTAACTCTTAAACTATGAACTTTACGAAAAAAAGTAATAAAACATAAAATACTTATATCAATACGTATAATCCATTTCCAATCATTTTATCCCTAAAGGCCTTACTTTCTGAATCCAGAAAAAATAATTTTCTTATGTATTTGCAAGTGCCCTAACTCCTAAACTATGAACTTTACGAACAAAAGTAATAGAAAATAAAATAATTATATCAATACGTACAATCCAATTACAACCATTTAAGCCCTTAATACCAAATTTTCTGAATCCAGAAAAAAAAAATCATTTATATTTGCAAGTGCTCTATCTCCTAAATTATGAACTTTACGAAAAAAAGTAACAGAACATAAAATACTTAAATCAATACGTAGAATCCAATTCCCACCATTTTTGCTCTTAATATTAAATTTTCTAATTTTCATACATATTTCAAAGTGCCCTAACTCCTAAACTATGAACTTTACGAAAAAAAGTCATAGAACATAAAATATTTATATATTTACGTACAATCCAATTCCAATTCATTTGAGCTCTTATGGCGTTACTTCATTCGTCGATCCAACCTGGTTGGTATACGCTCCGTGGATGAGGTTGGCATGAGGTTCCCCTCCCTAACTGTCGTAAAAAAAATGATTTTTTGTACGACAGTTAGGGAGGGGAACCTCATGGCAAACTCAAGTGTATACCAACGAGGTTGGATCGACGAATGAAGTAACGCCATAAGAGACAAATTGGATTGTACGTAATTATATAAGTATTTTATGTTCTATTACTTTTTTTTGTAAAGTTCATAGTTTAGGAGTTAGGGCACTTTGAAATATAAATGAAAATATATTTTTCTGGATTCAGAAAATTAGTTATTAAGAACTAAAATGGTTGGAATTAGAGTGAACGTATTGATTTAAGTATTTTATGTTCTATTACTTTGTTTCGTAAAGTTCATAGTTTAGGAGTTAGGACATTTTCAAAAATAAACGAAAATTTATTTTTCTGGATTCAGACAATTAGGTTTTAAGAGCAAAAATGGTTGGAATTGGATTCTACGTATTAATATAAGTATTTTATGATCTATTACTTTTGTTCGTAGAATTCATAGTTTAGGAGTTGGGCACTTGCAAATATAAATTAAAATTATTTTTTCTGGATTCAGATAATAAGGTTTTGAGGGCTAAAATAGTTGGAATTAATTTATACGTAATCATATAAGTATTTTAAGTTTTATTACTTTTTTTCGTAAAATTCATAGTTTAGGAGTTAGGGCACTTTGAAATATGTATGAAAATTTCGTTTTCTGGATTCAGAAAGTAAGGCTTTAAGAGCAAAATTGGTTGGAATGGGATTCTACGTATTGATATAAGTATTTAATGTTCTATTCCTTTATTTCTTAAAGTTCATAGTTTAGGAGTTAGGGCACTTTGAAATATGTATGAAAATTTCGTTTTCTGGATTCAGACAGGCCTTAAGAGCAAAAATGGTTGGAATTGGATTCTACGTAGTGATATAAGTATTTTATGTCCTATTACTTTTGTTCGTAGAGTTCATAGTTTAGGAGTTAGGGCACTTGCAAATATAAATTAAAATTATTTTTTCTGAATTCAGAAAGTAAGGCCTTTAGTATTAAAAAGTTTGGAATTAGATTGTACGTAATGATATAAGTATTTTATGTTCCATTACTTTTTTCATTAAGTTCACAGTTTAAAAGTTAGGACACTTTCAAATATGTATGAAAATTTCATTTTCTGCATTCAGATAATTAGGTTTTAAGGGCTAAAATGGTTGGAATTCGTTTATACGTAATGATATAAGTATTTTAAGTTCTAGTACTTTTTTTCGTAAAGTCCATAGTTTAGGAGTTAGGACACTTTAATTTATCAATGAAAATTTATTTTTCTGGATTCAGAAAGTAAGGCTTTAAGGGCTAAAATGTTTATAATTGGATTGTACGTATTGATATATTGATTTTATGCTCTAGTACTTTTTTCGTTAAGATCATAGTTTAGGAGTTAAGGCACTTTCAAATATGTATGAAAATTTATTTTACTGGTTTCACAAAGTAAATCCTTTAGGGCTAAAATAGTTGAAATTAGATTGTACGTAATGATATACGTATTTTATGTTCTATTACTATTTTTCGTAAAGTTCATAGTTTGGGAGTTAGGGCACTTTTAAATATGTATGAAAATTTCTATTTCTGGATTCAGAAAGTATGGCTTTAAGAGCGAAAATGGTTGGAATTGGATTAAACGTAATGATATAAGTATTTTATATTCTATTACTTTTTTTCGTAAAGTTCATAGTTTAGGAGTTAGAGCACTTTCAAATATATATGAAAATTTATTTTTTAGATTCAGAAAGTAAGGCCTTTAGGGTTGAAATGGTTGGAATTAGATTGTACGTATTGATAGAAGTATTTTATGTTCTATTACTTTTTTTCGTTAAGTTCATAGTTTAGGAGTTAGGACACTTTGAAATTTGTATGAAAATTAGATAGTAAGATCTTAAGTGCAAAAATGGTTGGAATGAATTCTACGTATTAATATAAGTATTTAATGTTCTATTACTTTTTTGCGTAAAGTTCATAGTTTTGGAGTTCGGACACTTTCAAATATCAATGTTTTTTTTTCTGGATTCAGAAAGTAAGTCTAAGAGCAAAACTGGTTGGAATTGAATTATACGTATTGATATAAGTATTTTATGTTCTATTACTATTTTTCGAAAAGTTCATAGTTTAAGTGTTAGGACACTTCCAAATATAAATTAAAATTTATTTTTCTGTATTCAGAAAGTAAGGCCTTAAGAGCAAAAATGGTTGGGATTGGATTCAACGTATTGATATAAGTATTTTATGTACTAGCTGACTCGCTCGCAACTTCGTTTGCGTGTATACTATTTTTTTACGTATGTCCTTTCATGTGAAAGTTTCCCAAGCCTGGTGATTTGACACGGAATCCTAAATATGAATGGAATAAAAAGTAAATATACTACATATTACTACATTACCTACCCCGTAATGTAGTCATATGTAGAGTACCTGTTTCTGTTCCCACTCTCACTCTTTTTTTCGTTCCGGTTTCCGTTGGCGACCCGTCGCCAAGTTAACTGCCTGTATAGGTATGATGAATAAAGGACCCTATACACGACATGTCTGTCGCAGCAGCGTCGTATATAGGGGCAGTCTATTCGTCCGGCGATCATCGCCAGGACGGTGTTGGTGCTGGCCCGCGTCCTTTGCACGAGGGATGCACACCTCTTCCGCATAGTGGCGTAAAAACAATCGGTGTGTGCTATATATATTTGAAAGTGTCCTAACTCCTAAACTATGAACTTTACGAAAAAAGTAATAGAACATAAAATACTTATATCATTACGTTTAATCCAATTCCAACCATTTTCGCTCTTAAAGCCATACTTTCTGAATCCAGAAATAGAAATTTTCATTTATATTTGAAAGTGTCCTAACTCCTAAACTATGGACTTTACGAAAAAAAGTAATAGAACATAAAATACTTATATCATTACGTATAATTCAATTCCAACCATTTTAGCCCTAAAGGCCTTACTTTCTGAAACCAGTAAAATAAATTTTCATACATATTTGAAAGTGTCCTAACTCCTAAACTATGAACTTTACGAAAAAAAGTAATAGAACATAAAATACTTATATAATTACGTACAATCCTATTCCAACATTTGAGCTCTTATGGCGTTACTTCATTCGTCGATCCAACCTGGTTGGTATACACTCTGTGCTCCCCTCCCTAACTGTCCTACAAAAAATCGGTCGTGGGCGTTGAGCCTAAACCAGGAGAGAGGCGCTTTCTACGCGCGTAGAGTCTCGCAGATAAGTGTCTACTACGCGCGTAGCACTGCTACGTCAAATACGAGCATCGTATCGATAAGCATAGTAAGCGAATCACCGGGTCATTTTATTACACTTCGGGATGTATGACTAAATAAAATATAATAAATAATAACTTTGAATATTAACTAATAACTATGACTTATATAAATTTAAGGAATGATCAGGTACTTAGTTGTAATAAAAATGTAAGAATACAGTGCAATCAGTTGTTGAATGAATAATATTTGAGAGAAAAATTGTTTTTCCTTGTTAAAATCTAGTTAAATTATATTAAAAGTTACCTAATATTCATTGCTTGCTTCAAATATTTCTCATTTTGCTTAAATCTTCACATTGGTCCCCCAAAAAACTTCTTCTCAAAATACTTTTTTATTGTTTATTGATGCGTTCGAGAACCTAAAGTAGGAGTTTTAGAGACAGGATTGGAGACAGACAAATATCCGAACTGCGGCGCGAGAAACGGATACAAGCTGCGAGGCTATGAACTCACAGTAAGTATTCTTATTTCATTATCATCATCATCAATATAAATAAATAAAAATATTTTATTTCGGATAACATAATCCAAAGGCACACAAACTTACAAACTAATTAATACACACTTAGATCGTCCCCCGTACGAAGCAATGCCACGTGGGAGAGGTGATCCTACCTATAGTTTGTAGGATGCTTTTGGGACTGTCAGCCTCAAAAGCATCCTACCATGGAGGGTCTTCTTACGGAGGACTGCATGATATCAATCCATCTCATACTCTGAAACATCAAGTCCCAACAGCATCCTAAAAATATTATTATGTATACCTAGTTATGCACTAACATTAGATATAGGTATTAGATTTATAAATTAACCATATGGACTGTGTGAGTCTGATATAAACCGTTTTTATTGCTGGACGTAGGTTTCTCCCAAGGTTCGCCACCGAGCCCAATCCTTGGGTTTCTCATCCACTGTCTGCCAGCTACATTACGCAGATCGTCACTCCATCTGGCCAGGGGGTTTCATATACTACGCTTGCCTAAACGCGGTCTCAACTCCAATACCTGACTGACAGTGACAGTTAACAAGTTACCAATATCAATGACAAACTTACCACCTAAACAATTTAAAAACAATTGTAGAACAAAGTTGTGTATTTATTTTATGTTAAATTGATAATTCTTAATAAATTGTGTTTTGCTTAAATATATAAGTTAAAGGAAAAACTATATAATAATTTAAATATTTGCATGCTAGAAATAGTAATGTGCCGATCTAATTTTAATTATGACGAACCTGTAACCACATTATTCGCAAATAAATATGATTTGATTTGATTTGATTTGATGAGTGGATAAGAAAAGTTATGGAAAAAGTGCAATGGCACTAATTGGGGGAAGCCTATGTCCAGCATTTGACTGCTATAGTCTGATGATGATGATGATGACTTCAATACACGATTTTTCGGACGGTTGTCGGTTCAGCGGCATATAAGGCCGGCCACGGCCACTTTTTGACAAGAACCCAAGGTAAACCATAAATGTTGTTAAGTTTATTGAAGTGTCGTATCCGATGGGCTGGCCATGTTGAACGTATGTCGGACGCCAGAACACCAAAGCGTCTTCTTAGGGGCAAACCCGAAGGCCAAAGAACTCGCGGCAGACCCAAACATAGGTGGCTAGACGGCATAGAGCAAGATTTAAAAGTGATTGGAGCGAAAGGCTGGAGAGAAAAAGCCCAAGATAGACCCGGCTGAAGAAATTTACTTGCCCAGGCCAAGACCCACCCACGGCTGCAGCGCCTTAGATAATGATAAGCTATGAGCTATTTACCAGCCTGTAGCACTCACCTACGTGCTTACTACGTGCTTGCGTAGGTATTTAAATTTTGTAAGTTAGGATTATAATTTTAAGGTTTATTCTCACGTAGCAACAAGCGAGTATATTTTTCAGAGGCAATTAAACTTATTTTTCTGGCTATAAAAAAACTATACTAAAATTACTCTAGGATTTAAATTATTTGCATTTGGATTAAATAAAATGGAAATTAAAAGAACAAACAAGTCCATACTTATTCAGAATGATTGATCGACTTGAGCGACATGATGTGTAACCTACATGCTTGTCTAACTAAATAAAAAATGACGTCCTTGTCGCATTATTTCCGAGTTGCGTCCGGAAAAGGTGTACTACGCTTGACTTGGCGTGCATCGCTTCGCGGTCCCAGATTTGAACGTCGTACTCGTACGTACGAAAATGCGTATTCCAAATTCAAATACCACTATAAAAAAGTCTGCGTAATTTTACGAAATCCGTATAAAAAATTACCACAAAGTCTAATTCCCGCTTTTTTCATTGCCCCATGAAATTCATTGCGATTGAAAAGGATGAATCCTTTAGATTCGTGCAAGACTTTCGCGCGGAAATAAGAAGCACGGTTTAAAAGTTTGTTTTGCACTCATTGCTACAATCTATTTTCGAATTTATAGGGTTTTAAGAAGGGTTTAAAAGAAATTGAGTTTAAGAACTGTACAGAAAGTCTTGAGTTTGCTGTTTATTTTACAACTGGCGGCCGCACCCGGCTTCATTCGATGGTTCTTGAATATAATGGGTAGTAAAGGATTTAAGTATTAGAATAATATTACGAACCACGTTATGTCATAAGTTTGAATTTGCCTCTAACTTCCTTTAACTGGTAAACGTTGAAATTATGGGCTCTCTTTTTTTATCAAATTTAAAATGACTGTTAAAATGACTTTTAGAATATCGAGCCTTAAATCATGAAAACCTTCATGTTTTTTGCCATAAGGTGGAAATCTTCAGATAATAAGCTAATCAATTGAATAAAATAATTTGATAAAACAGGAATTTCTTTTTTCTATGTCCAAAAATAAGGTGTATCTCGAAGTATACTCAAGATGGCAAAGAAAGTAAATATTTTCCCATCTTCTCTCAGTGATCTTCGAGAATTCACTCCACATTCACTATTATCCGAATCAGTGAATCGCGAGCTCGCATTCTTATGTAAAACGGCTCAGTGTTTAGGATGCTAGGGATGAGCCAGAACAGATCGTCTCTTTGATCTCAAACTGTAGAGATCCTAGGAATTGTCTATGTACCTATAATGTATAGTCCTGTAGGACTAATAGTTGTTGTACCATTGTGTTGAAAGAATTTAAGATCTCCAATTATTTGTTTTGGGTTTGGAGGTTTTCTATGCACAATATTCCATTTGATTTCCAAAAAAAAGTATTTAAGTAGTATATCAGTCAAGTGCTTCCCAAAATTCTTTAAGAATTTAATACTTACTTGTAATAGGTATCAACTTAAACTTTTTTAATACAGTTTTAATACTTTGTATGGTGTGCTATAAAGCTATATCGATTATCCCTCTATACTATTAAGTATACTGATACCCAAGAATACTATTTTTAAGAGTCTATAAGCTTATTTTATTGATATATATTTTTCAATGAACTGTCACCAAACGTAACAGCTGGCAACTCTATTCAGCCGGTGCGTATTCGCGGCACGCATTCCAATCTCACGCGTTGAATCGGTAATTTCCGAACGAAACTATTTTCCTATTGATCAAGATGGCGGAATGGCGGGAAATCTTTATTTTCTTTTGTAATTAACTTTTTCAGTTGGGCATTGTGATTGAAATAACAAACAGAGATATAAATAAATAAGGATCGTAGGGATTTTAGTTCTGTGATCCTAAGTATAATTTTGATTATGTGGGTTTATGTAGTTTGTGGATTTATGTAGATGCGACTTGTGAGTAGTAATTTTTGGTTACCTAACTAAAATTACCCCAATGTTTGAAAACGAAAGCTTTCGTGGGTAGGAACCCGTCATGATACACGGAGCTGAATCGTGGACACTCACAGTATGGCTAGTTCGCGAGCTATAGAACGAGTTAGCTCGGAGTTTCTCTCAAGGAGCTATGCTCGGAGTTTCTCTGAAGGATAGAATCATCCGACATAGCACTAAAGTTGTCGACATGACTCAGAGAATTAACAAGCTGAAGTGGCAGTGGGCTGGCCATATCTGCCGAAGAACCGATAACCGCTGGAGTAAACGAGTTCATGAGTGGAGACCGCAGCTCGGCAAGTTTAGTAGTGTAAATGTAGTTGTAGTAGTGTATCTCTATATATGTATATATGTATGCGTGTATTATCTTGAATATCAATAGACTGTCTACCTACTTATTGCAAGTCCGCCCAATAATTTTCTCATGTGGGCCATATTTTTGATTCACAGGTTGGCAGGCCAAAAACATTAAGCAGGCGACGTGACTATATAAAAGGAAGAAGGAAAGAAAAACAAATTTAAAAAGACTACCCGTCCCGGTACAAAATATAAAACTCGTAAAAAGCATCATATTTTCGCATGACATTTCCCGCTCATAATATTCGGATAATATTTTTCACTCGTGATGGCGTTACAATGCATATTTTACTGTATTATGTAATTTGCATGAAAATGGAAAGCAGAAACTAATTTGAGTCGCGTCTCGGGGGAGAAGGGGTAAAAATATTTTCAAGAGAACGAATTAAAGTTTTTGTGAGCGGATAAGATTTTTACCGCATAAAATGAAATTTGGTGAGTTGTTTGAAAACGTCGCCAATTTGTGCTTTGACCCCGTCCCCTAAAACCTTTAGCCCAAGGCAAGGACTGTCATAACTTCAAAATCCCTTTCCCTTTTCAACGGTGCAAGCAAGAAAACTTAGTTCTTACATTAACTTAGGCTTAAAGACATACCTTATCTTGAATGGTTTATAAAATAAATGACAAATAGGACTAAATACCTTGAATACTTAGGGAAGTATAAATATTCAAGGTATTTATTCCACAATAATTTTAAATACCTACTTTCTCCTCTTAAAGAAAGTCTTTACTCGATGCTAGTCGTCGACCAAGTCACTTTATTTAAGTTACTTTAAGGATCAAGTGGTCACTCACCAGCTGCACCACTCATTAGCGCCCAGCACATGTAAAGATACCGACAATGTAAAGGACCGCGCTGTCGTTACGAGTTATTATCCTGAGTATAACTCGAAACGATAATTATATTATAATGAAAAGATCATACCCGAAGTTTCTATCCAGATGATCTTCTCCCTTCCTTTACTCATGTAGTTCCGTTGAATCCTGGACTTGGCATCTCCTGTTGAAATTATAATCCCATGATTTCGCTTGTTGCAAAACCATGGGACTCAAAGGCCTCTCTTTAAACACCCATCTCCTCCACACTTATCTAGAATAAATCATATCCATTTTATACATATCATAAATTGCTTAACTTAATATCTAGTCTTTGATCCACACGAATCTCCTCAATCCGCCTCGGTGACGGTCATAATGATAGGAATCGAACTCATGCATACTCTTCCTGACGACCCTAGTCTCTACGGACAGGTCCATCGTCAGGATCCCACCAACCCACCTTTCTCTGGCGGTCTTATTGGCTGGGAGCGACCCTACCTAACCACTCTTCCTGACGACCCTAGTCTCTACGAAAGGGTCCACTGAAAGGATTTACCCATCAATCCGCCTCGTTGGCGAGATTGACTGGGAATCGAAAACGGTGTACTTAGTACTCTTAATCCAGACAGCCCCGTTCTGTAGTACCAGGTCCATCGTCAGGATCCCACCAACCCACCGTTCTCTGGCAGTCTTATTGGCTGGGAGCAACCCTACCTAATCACTCGGGCCCGAGGTCTAATCTTAATTATAAACATTGACTCGATCACTTTCATAGCTCAACTCTTTTCTTATAGTTCGACCAGCCTGGCTTTTCTCCCAGACTGGTTACATTTCACTCTTATTTATTACTTTCCACGAGATCTGTTAATTTCGTAACTACCTTCCCCAATTCTCTATAATTAACATTCACCCAAACTACGATTATTAGGAACACATAAAGATTTAGATTGAATATGTAACATTTAGGAAACTAATATAGACTTATAATGTGTTGGAAATGGGTGTTAAAACTTAAGACACATTTAGGCACTTAGCTTTTGTTAATTTTATCACTCGCGCCATCTTTTATCTTTTGGTAGCCATTAAATGAAATGAATATTTCTAACCATAGACAATGACTTCGTTTTCATTAGTGTTGCTATGTACAATACTTACATATCGCGATCGTCGCGACACTCCCGCCGCCCAAGCAAGGTTACATCAAAGTGATAATCAAGTTGTGCGTCCACTCCTTGATTTTCTCCAAAGCTCGTACTGCAGCGTTTCGCCTTGGTCTAACTTCGTGATGCTGTTCGTGTGTTACGATATTTTCTTGTGTAACTGAATTATTATCATCTATGTCAATATTTATGCTATTATTGATATCCGTGCTCTCTCCCTCTACACTTGTGCCATAATTTGTTATATCTGTGCTGCCGTCTCCTGTATCTAACGTGACCTCAACATTTTCTAAAGGTGATTCTACAAAATCTTTGCTGCCCATATCCCAGTCTTTATCCCTTTCTGCAATGTCTTCGTGTACTGTTTGTGTTTGTGATTCCTGAATTTCACATTCGGTTTCTTCTGCTTCTAGAGGATACAAATGTGCAATAGACCTGGTAAAGATTGAGTCTCCAACTTTAACTTTGGCTACTCTACACATACCATCTGCCCCATGTACCAGAGAAACAATTTTTCCGACCTTCCAACCTTCGCGATTCTTGTCACCTTTAATCTGGACTATTTGACCTTCCTTCGGAGTCTTCTTTGAAGTTATACGTGGTTCCCCTTTTGAATAGCAATATCTTTCTCGCAAGCTTGGAAGATATCTATTACAAAACATTTCTTTAAATTCTTCTAGAACCACTTGATCTCTTTTCCAACTCTTCACTAAATCCACTTTGGTTGTTGAGCCTTGTACTAGTGTATCCTCACTATTTTTGTCCATGGATATGCATTGACCTGAGCTAAGAAAATCTGAAGGCTTAAGAGTAGTATGTTATTGGGAGTTCTAGACCACCAGCGGTTTAGCCGTCAGAACACCTTCGTTCGCTTCACTCACTCCGTTCGCTACGCTCACTACGGTTTGTTCTGCCGGCTAAACCGCCGGTGTTCTAGAACTCCCAATAACTGAGAAGAAGTTTATGGTCTGCTGGATCTTACATCGCTTGGTCGCTAACAGACGTTTTTTATAACAGTCATTTCCTACTATCTGCGATTAATATTTTCAAAGAGCTTGGTAGGAAATATATCTCACTGCTTTGTGAAGGCAAACACAAACGGTTGGGTGAACCATGGTAAGTAGCACCCGGAGAGCCCAAGGTAGGGTTAACTCTCACCGGCTGTGATATGTAAAAGCGAATACAAATTGGCTTGGTGAACCTTGGTAAGTAACACCTTGAGAGCCCAAGGTAGGATTAACTCTCAACCAGTATTGCGCACAGTTAATTTTCTTTCTAATAATTTGTATACCTACTTATTTGTGAATGAAACACAAACGGTTGGGTGAACCATGGTAAGTAGCACCCTGAGAGTCCAAGGTAGGGTTAACTCTCACCGGCTGTGATATGTAAAAGCGAATACAAATTGGCTTGGTGAACCTTGGTAAGTAGCACCTTGAGAGCCCAAGGTAGGATTAACTCTCAACCAGTATTGCGCATAGTTAATTTTCTTTCTAATAATGTGTATACCTACTTATTTGTGAATAAAAACACAAACGGTTGGGTGAACCATGGTAAGTAGCACCCTGAGAGCCCAAGGTAGGGTTAACTCTCACCGGCTGTGATATTTAAAAGTGAATTACAAATCGGCTTGGTGAACCTTGATAAGTAACACCTTGAGAGCCCAAGGTAGGATTAACTCTCAACCAGTATTGCGCACAGTTAATTTTCTTTCTAATAATTTGTATACCTACTTATTTGTGAATGAAAACACAAACGGTTGGGTGAACCATGGTAAGTAGCACCCTGAGAGCCCAAGGTAGGGTTAACTCTCACCGGCTGTGATATGTAAAAGCGAACACAAATCGGCTTGGTGAACCATGGTAAGTAGCACCTTGAGAGCCCAAGGTAGGATTAACTCTCAACCAGTATTGCGCACAGCTAATTTTCTTTCTAATAATTTCTATCCCTACTTATTTGTGAATGAAAACACAAACGGTTGGGTGAACCATGGTAAGTAGCACCCTGAGAGCCCAAGGTAGGGTTAACTCTCACCGGCTGTGATATGTAAAAGCGAATACAAATCGGCTTGGTGAACCATGGTAAGTAGCACCTTGAGAGCCCAAGGTAGGATTACCTCTCACCGACTGTAATGTGTAAAAGCAAATACAAAGTGGCTGGACGAACCATGGTAAGTATCGCCCTGAGAGCCCATGGTAGGATTATCTCTCACCGTTTGTGATGTCTTACACTTGATGAATGATTTTGGTGCTTAAAGTTTTTTACTAACTAAATAATTACCACCTGTTCGGAACCTACTCTCTTCCGAGGAAAGAACAGGCAAGAAACTCGGAGAGTAAATAAAGTTGATGTATATGTTTCTACAACTTGAGAAATTCATGAACATCCCAGAGAGCAAACTCATTGTTTTGTGAAGGCAAACACAAATCGGTTGGGTGAACCGTGGTAAGAAGCACCCTGAGAGCCCGAGGTAGGATTAACTCTCACCATTGTGATGTCTAACACGTACAAGGGAAAATCCATGAATTACCTCTCTGTCTACCTAGCTTTTACCATAGTTTTAATAGTTCAGCTGAGGAAACTCAAGAATATCCCAGAGAGCGAACTCTCTTTGTTTTGTGAAAAGGCAAACACATCGGTTGGGTGAACCGTGGTAAGTAGCACCCTGAGAGCCCGAGGTAGGATTATCTCTCACCATTGTGTTGTCTAGTACATACAGCGGGAAACCCATGAGCTACCTCACACTAAACCCTACTATTATAAGTTAAAGCTATTTACCAATTATACCAATACTTACTTTGTTTTACCGCGCATTGAAAATCAAATGCGTCTTTTTACCGCGCATTAATTACCAAATGCGACTTTATACCGCGCACTGAAAACCAAATGCGTCTTTATTACCGCGCACTGAAAACCAAATGCGTCTTTATTACCGCGCACTGAAAACCAAATGCGTCTTTATTACCGCGCACTGAAAACCAAATGCGTCTTTTTTACCACGCATTAAATACCAAATGCGATTTTTTTACCGCGCATTTAATACCAAATGCGACTTTTTGTCTGGAAGAAAAAAAAAACAAATAATAAACCTTCAGTTATTAACAGTTTCATCATTTGAACTGCAATAGCTGAAGGTTTCTTTAGTAAATATTTTTTTATAATTACAATACCTAATGTTATACTAATACACTAACTAGTACCTTAAACTATAATATTAACATTAAATCGTTAGTATGCTGGACTGGAGACTCTCGATGATTTATTAGATAGCGTCTGGAATTTCTTCGATCCAAAACCTGAAATAAAAACAAATTTATGAAGTATGCGAAAGGCTGGTAGAAACTGGATGCGTCAAGCTGATAACAGGACGCAATGGTGCTCATTATGAGTAGCATATGTCCTTCAGCAATGGACTGCTATTAGGCTGATGGTGGTGATGATGATGATGATGAAGTACGTTCCTACATAAGATTATTAATAACTCAATTTATTAACGATAAAATAATAATGCAAGCAGTAATTTTATGATTAATGAAGCTAAAATGGTTAATATTGTATTTATTTCCTGCGTGAAAGGAAATTCTTCTTATTTTTTTAAGAGCTACCTTAGTGGAAAACCTACGAAGTATTTTAGTAATAGTGGTACCTGTGAATAAAGGTAGGTGAAGTTGCTGTCCGTTTTCAAGTAGGTAGGTAATGCTGCCACCTCTTCAGTTTTTTCAAATCTGTAAAAAAAGTATTTATTTGTAAATATAAACCTTTTAAAAAATAACTTGCCAGTAAAATTAATGTAATTTTTTTTTATAGTAATATGCTTAAAAACTCCTCGGTAAAATACCTACTACCTGTTTATTTTTTGCATTCAAAGGTTAACAATACTTACTGCTTTATTAGTATGTTTATAATCGAGAAATAGATTTTATTCAATCTTAACTAGAATAACGATGTAATTTTGAGAGTTTATTAAAACTACTTAGGTAGGTAGGTATCTACATGGATTTTTGTTAGTTTTTTTTTAAATTTGTCTTCTTATATTGATAAGTACTTACTTTCTTTTTTTCACTGGTTTAAGATCACTTGTTCACTTTTAATATCCGCGTAATGATTAAGTTATTTACTTGGTTAATAATTTTTACTATACAACACGTGTTGTGCAAGTTCGGACACGTTCTCAGGACTCGCCTGGTCACACGGTCGGCCGCCGCATCGGCTTGGCACCTGAGGCGCTGGCTACTATTACAGTTCCTGGAAAGCGCAGTGACAAAACTGCAAGCTTGCACATTAAGGCCATCACCCACTGCAGCTTCATGAAATTTTACTATAAAAACATCGTACCACAACTACCTAAGTATTATGATGGTACGTAATAAGTACATAGGTACTTTATTATTACCAATGCTTTCAACGATTATTTTCATAATATGTATCTAAATACCTAAATACTCTTTTACTTCGGTTTATTTTGCACAGGAACTTAAATAGGTTGGCTGTTTAAATTACTCAAGTATAGGTACCTACCAATAGCATATAACTACAATAAGCTCTTGATTCTCACATTGAAATAAGCACAAATCAATTCTTACATTTACTTATAATAAAATACATTAGGCTTTAGAAGGTTATGGTCTTTAAGTCACTGTTAATCGTCCAGATCCATAATAAATGGATGTGCTTTAAATTGACATTAAAAGGTCTAACTTTTGAAAAATAGTTTGAGGGTTAGTAACGTACGGAATTACCTACCAAAATAGCGTATAGCTTAAATAGCACAAAGGTTACCAAAAAAACAAAATTGAATTTTTTGGTAACCAATATAATACTTTAATTTACTTTTTTATTAGGTACTTTATTAAAATGATTATGTCTATGCATTACTTAATGACTTTTTTTAAGATAATAGAAGATTATACCTAAGCATTATTCTACTTATCCATTTATTTCATAATCACCGCGGCGCTACTTGCTTTTGATCAGATTTCAAAGAAGTTCAACGTTATTGTTACTTTTGTTAGTACGTTAACTGTTTACTGAACACGTAATAGTTATTTTATTCGTATTATAAATAAGAGTAAAATTTGTATACACCGTTGGGGTACTCTATAACATTATGTTATAAGCTGAAATTGAAAATTCAATTTTCATGTTTTGAATACGGTTGAAAATCGTAAAACTAAATTTCAATGTAATAATTACAATTGTTTTGTTTTTTAAATAACCTTCCCATAGTTAAAAATAAGACTCAAATTTGTTTGATGTGTGTTATACATAACTCATTTGGATTGATTTATAATATTTATTGCTGACACTTTGATTAACGTGGTATAAATTGATGGAAAATTGGAAAATAACCACATTCTTTGTGGAATCTTCGCTACGTTCACTAAGGCCCGCCCGCCCAGTGTCACAACCTCCGCCGCCCGCCCGAGCATCTTCGTGACATATCTCTGCCCTTGCGCCTGTGCTCCGCCGCCCGCCCTCGACGCCTACCGCTGTCGTGCTGTCTCACTGATCGCGCTGTTATCAACAACAATCAAAGAAAATGTTCGTAAGTTTCTTAATCAAGCTGAAATGTTTGGTTCTTTGCAAAATTTAATTCTGACGGCTAACTTCAATTTTATTTTTTCAGGTTTGACTACGATACTGAAAGCGAATCAACTGTAGCCGCCGTGCCTGTGAAGCACATCAAAAAGTCACCGGCTACGAGAACAAAGGTGCAGAAACGTAAAATAGCGCCTGCTAGTCCCGCCGCCGTCGCTGCCGTGCTGCCGCGGTCGGATACACCGCCATCACCATCACCTCACGAAGAATTCCATCGGTGAGTGAATCAATCATAATGTTGGAGCCATAACCACTTGCAATATCCTGCATTCCAGAACTAATAACAGCTACCTACAGTACCTACTCTTAACTTATAAATCCCAAGTCTTAACATGACATTAAGTAGGTACATATTCAGAATAATTAAATTAACTCTGAGAAAATTAAATCTCATCCCAACATAGAGTTTTCTTCTTCTTCGTATGAGTTAGTGACCAACTCTGGTGTCAGCGTTATTAGGCCGCCCAAAGGCCTCCGTCATGGCTTAACGACTGAAAAGCCGGGACCAACATCTTGACGTGCCTTCCGAAACACAGAAGCGCTCAAATAGAAATGTCACTTAACGGTCACCCATCCAAGTAATGACCGGGCGGAGTGTTGCTTAACCAAGGTGATCTGCTAAGAACACCGAAGTCAACCACGCCACGAGCGCTTCTAACATAGAGTAATAAGTGTATGTTAGCGTAGGGATAGGTTCTTACGGTTTATGTACAGTTTAATATTTAGTTTATGTTGTTGACAGGTCCAAGAAGCCCAAAAGAGACATCTTTGCTATTTTGAGGTCCGAAGAGTCGAGCTCTTCGTTCAACAACAAAGACCGCGGTAGCTCGGTAACAACATCTTCGTTCGTGTCTCGGGTCTCCGATGGACAGTCGCGCCGCACGGTTACCATCAGCGAAGGCGACTTCTTCTGCGACCTAAAATTCTACCGCATCGGAGACGTCGAAAGTACCCGACCAGAAGAACGGTACAAGAAGGCTCTAACATCAATAAAACTCCGGCTAGGTGAAGACTGTCCGGAGTGGGACGCTTTGCAAGACTTTATAACAACTGTTTTTAAAAAATTTAAAGGCACTGAGCCCACTTTTTATTCTAATAAGGTTACCTTTAAATAAATTTAATTATATAGGTAATACCTACTGAACGTCTACTACTTTTTTCATTAAATTAAATAAATAGCAGACCTTTTTTTCATAAAGTAGGCTACACCTTTTTCATAAATATCATAGGTAGGCACTTAAGTATTTAGTCTAAATAGGTAGGTAGGTACTTTAATTTTTTTAACTAAATAGGTAGTTTGGTAGATTTTTCGTAATAGGTATTTTTTTTTAGCTCGTAGGTAAGTAATTCTACTTTTTTTCCATTGGACAGATACACCCTATATCGAATAAATAATAAATCTGTACAACAAGTTGTAGGTAGGTAGGTTATTAAGGATTTTAGTGATAGCTTCATTAATCGAAATGCCATTCTGTCAAGTGTGTAACCTAACAGTTTGTAATCGATTATGGATAGGGCATTTACGTAGTAATAAACATAAACAAAACAATGCGAGTCAGCCACATATCGATGGCGTTGAAACAGTAGCTTCGGCGTTTCGATGTCGCATTATTTCTTATAGAATAGCTGCACAAGATACAAATCAAAATAATATAGACGTATTTTTAAATTCAATTCGTGATAAAATAAAACTTGTCATAGACGAATGCTTGCAAAAACACATTTGTATAAAAGTAAATTTTGAACTTTTTTCAAAGTTTTTGTTGTTTAAAAATGATGAAGAAGAAATCAAATCATTCGGAACGAAAAATATTGTTGTCTATAATAATTATGATTTCATGCCTTTGTTTTTATCGATGGTAGACACATTACGAACAAAAGTTGATGAATTACAAGACCGGGATTCGGGATGGAGCTTTTTGAATTGCCTGCATTTAGAGGTAAACGTGAATAAGTATCAACCGCTAGGTGGCTCCACTTTCATTGAACTTCCGGGATACATTAGACACAAAAAGGCTTGTGTAAATATTCGGAACGCTGATGAATATTGTTTTCTATGGAGTGTAGTTGCTGCTCTTTATCCAGCTAAGAGCCATCCAGAAAGAGTTACATCGTACCCACATTTCAGCGAGGTTTTAAATATTGATAACATGTCATTTCCAGTTACATTCTCGGACATAAATATTTTTGAAAAAAATAATCCACAGCTCAGTTTAATTATTTATGGCTTGGAAAAAAATAAAACTATCATAGGTCCACTCTACAAATCAGAGACTACTGTACACAAAAAAACTATACATTTGCTGTACATAGAAAATGGCTTAACATCACATTATTGTCTCATTAAAAACTTGTCGCGATTGGTTAGAAGTCAAATAACAAGACATAATCGGAAATTATTCTTTTGTGACTCGTGCTTACTGTTTTTCTCTACAGCTGATGATGTTGAACGTCACACTTGCAATGGAATTGTTACCGTGTTACCAGAAAATGGATCTGTGATTAAATTTAAAAATTTTGATAGAAAACAAGACGTGCCTTTTGTAATTTATGCAGATTTTGAATCGATGTTGGTAGATGTAGACGACAGTGAGCTAGAAACAGAAGGCGTCCATACATGTACCATACAAAAACATGTACCAGTGGCATTCGCTTACAATATTATAAAAAATCGAGCCGGGCTTGGGGACACGTATCTATACTCGGAATTTAGGGTTTTTACTTATTAAATGACATAAAATTTGTAGTACTTGAGTTTACGGTACATACTTAATGAATATTATATAATGTGTTGTAGTGCCTACTTAGTTTTAAGTAAGAAAAATAATTTAAATTTAAAGCTTTGTAATACTTATTGTGCAGTTAGTTACAGTGTGTTGTAGTGTTTAAGATAGAAATATTATAAACTTAACTATATAAAAAAATATGTGTTTTATTTCATCTACATATACCTACCTCATACTTAAGTTGTTGACATAGCACAGAGAATCAGTAACTATGTATAATAACAATAACCGTTGAGGCAAACGTAGTGTAGGACTCTCTCCGGCCAGGTGGAGTGACGAAAGGCTGCTATAGGCTGATGATGATGATGATACCTCATACACTGACATCAGTTTGCCTAGTGCAGCAAAAATGCACGAAGGTACCTACCGCACCGCGCCGGCGCCGGGCGCAGCGCGGCGACAGGTCATAACATGATTTCATTCACTTTCCACGCTTGATAGCCAGAGCACACTTTGAAGTGTTTATTTGCGAGTTGCATATCGGTAAGTTTATTATCTTATAAACATTTTAAATTAAACTTCGCTTTCCGTTATGTTTTACTTATTTTTTTTAAATGTTTTTTTTTTTTTTTCAGATTATGACGGATTTGGAAATCAGAAACGATACCGAAAACCAAGATGGGCTATTTGGCATTAATACGCAAGACCTTCTATTCCACTGCGCACAAAAACCAGTGGAAGACTACGATGAAAATTTTCCCATCATACATTTCAAGAAAACTCCAAAACGTACAAAGAGGAAAGCGAAAAAATTATCTGATGTAGAAAAGCGTCGCCGCAGCTCGCAGCCTCCACCTTCGTTTGTTTTACGACGCGATGGATGCAGAGGGAAGCGATTGATACAAATAAAAATATTCGAATTAAGTGATAATAATAACTGCAGTGAAAGTGAAAATGAGGTTATATCGGCTCAATACGTAGTGAAAGATATGGTGGATAGTATTATGGACCAAACGGAAAGAGTGATCAAAAATATATCAGAAAATTTGTGTGATTCCTAAATTATAAAGGTAAATTGTTAATTAAATTTCTTAGTTATCATTTATTCTTAGTTTGATAAGTTTTATGTAATTATACCTATTAGAATGTTAAAAGTTGTTCATATAAAGTAAATAATTATAAGTTTTATTAAATAAAATTATCTAAAATAAGCAAGTTTTTTATTTCTATGTTAAATAAAATACAAGTAGGTAGGTAAATCTATTTATTTAAAAAAAATATGTCTAGGTACATAGGTTACTTAATTAGTAGGTAAAGTACAGTAATAATTATATTCAATGAATTATATTTAGATTAGACAATAACTTATTAACATTGTTTTCATCGCGCCATTTTTTTATGCATAGCACATTTTTCAATGCGCACTTTTTGGTATGATGTACACAGTTAATACTAGTATTTGCTTTTTCATAGTCATTATGAAGTTTCAAAAGACTAGGACATCCATTTTCACCCACATCTATTATAAGACAGGTTTTACATAACTCTTGAGTCCATTTTACTTTCTCAGTGCCCTTAACAACAATTTTTTTATTATTTAAATAAGGTATAATAGTACGTTTAAATTCTTGATAATCAATAAATCCTTCACTCCAAAAAATTCCACGATTTTTTTCTAACCACCTCACTTGCTTCTTTTCTTCTTTTGTTAAGTTGTTGTATGGGTAAGGAGGCTTGACAAGAAACGTCTGTGTATATCCATTTATTAAACAAGCAAATTCTTTAATAATAAATCCATTATTTATATCCTTGAATCCTTGTAGATCTACAATTACAATGTCGTTCATGATATTTTCTTCACCAAGTTGCTCAGTGGTCTGTATTCAATCAGACAATCATTTAAAATGAGGCAATATGCCGCTGTTTGATCAGGTATCTCTGAATTGCACTCCAGCTCCACGCGCACGCTTACTACAGGACCGCTTTTAAGATTTTCGCTTTGTCTAGAGCAATCAATCACAAAAAGCGGTGCCTTGTCTTTAAAATCGGAAGCGTTCAACAACGGCTCACTTCTGCGTCCATAATAAGACTGTTGAAATTGAATATACTGTTCATATATCAGAGCCATTTTTGAATCATTAAAATTTGTATTCAGATTTTCATAAGGAAAATATGTTGAATTGAGATAAACTTTTACATCTCTTAAATTGCAATGATCAAAATGAGACATATCGTTCTCTGCTGAGTTTTTTCTATTTGTTTGTAGACCTACGATGACATATCTAGGTTTCTCAATTTGTGACGCGGTTTTTATTGACCACGTATGTTTAGTAGTTTGTGGTAATAATGGATACTCATATAAATCCCAATTTCGGAACGCAAAATGTATAGGACGATCTTTTTCTAAGATCTTTAGTAAATTAATTTTTTCCTTGTCAGACACTTTTACATGTGGAACGCGCCAAACTAATTTATTTATTACTATGTCTTCTAGAGCATCAGTGGATGGAATTTTTAAAGAATTTAAATCTGTATTACTGCGTAGAAGAATCAATTCATGTTTACAGTTAATAATAATTTTTTTATAGTCTTCAGCAAAACCTAAAATATTACTGAGCGGGATTGAAGCCGAGAAACTACCTCCATGAGTTGTTTTTGTTCCATTAACATCCCAACCCCAAGCTTTTGATGTTTTACTCATGTTTTCGGTAAAAGATAAAAGACCTTTTATAGTTGTCGTCAAGCCAGCATTTTTGATTCTATCTATTTCCACTCCATTTAATTCATATCTTATATCTTGGAAAAGAAATAGTATTGGATTGTTTGTAAATTCTACGTTGGTAACTTTTTGTTTCGTATCCTTTTTAATAATGTTTACTGTTCCTTCTATATAAATAGTACTTGCTGAAGGTAGTAAGTATAAATCTTGTTGATTGATAGGTATACGAATTTCATCATTCCTGTTGAAACTAGTTACATATGGTTTATATGAATGATATTCTATACCATCTATAGTATTATCGTATGCTGGTAAACTTGATATATCCAAAATATTCATTTTAGTAGTCCGATTAATTTAAGAAATCTTTTATTTTCTTTAGTTATTTTGTTTTTTCTTGATTTATTGGTTCCTTTACAGGTTTTTGGATTGGAACTAGTGTGCTTGGTTTTATTTTTCTTCTTCTTAGTTATTCCTTTATAGATTGATAGATTAGCTCCGACATGTTTTGTTTTATTTTTTCTCTTCCGAGTTGTTCGCTTATGGATTGTTGGATTAGCACTGATGTGTTTTGCTTTCGTATTACCGTATTTATTGTAGTCAATCATCTTTTCTGAATATGTAAATATAATTGGACTTCTTCGCCACGTAAATTAATCAAATTATTATTTATATCTAATAATCTGATGTTAATAGAGCTGACATTAGTTTGATTGACAGGAAAGTAGATGATGTTTCTAGGTATTTCAATAATTCGATATCCTGGTGGTACGTTCGGTGCAAATTCATGAATTATGTGACTTGATTTTCCATTAATATACGATCCGCTCACTATATCACATTCGACTCTCACCACAGTTGTTGATAGAATGTTAACAGGAAGCTGAGACTCGTGTAATATATTAGCTTTTAAGGTTTGTTTACCAAATCCGAGTAAACTTCCAAGTGAATTGTCCTTTTCAAAATGAATGTCCTTGGAACAGTATATAAAAGTTTTCAACGTATTATTGTTACAAAATAAATTAAAAGTTATTCCTTTTTTTACACTTGCTCGTATAAAATCTGAAATATCTTGCAGTTCATAAGCTCCTTCTGGTATTTCTAGGATTTCGTTCTCACCATAATAAAATTTATTATTTCTACTATCGATGTTAGGAATTGAATTAAACGTTGACAAATGTAATAGAGCGCATTCATAACCACCATCAAATTGTAAAGTAGGGTAATAGTTTGTTGATAAAGTTGATTTATTACCGGTTATAGACAGTGTGAAAGACATTGTAAGAATGAAGCAAATAAATGTATTTTCTGAATATATATATATATTTAATTTATCACATACATTTGACAGGTTCATCTATATTATTTTAACAATTTGTTCCAAAATTGATGGAGGAACTTAAGACAAAGATGACCACAATTTGACGTATTAAAACGTTGATAACTATAATAGTTGTATGTTATATCATATTTTAAGTATTTAACCACTTCAGAGGGAGGCTTTAAATCTCCAAAACTATCAAAATACTCACAATAATCAAAGTATTTTGCAAAGGCTACCCAGTGTGTCCCTTCATTCTTTGAACTATCTAAATTAACAATAGCACATTCAATTTCTTTTGGTTTATTGGGTAATTCGTCCCTCATATAAACACCTCTGAAATAGGGTATATATTCACTAGCGTATTCTAATAGTTCTATATTAGTTAGAGCACGATTGGGTAACCTTTTCATTAGTTTTTTGAACTTTTAACAAATAAACCGTTACCTTTCTTATAAGGTTTAATATATAAGCCTTTACCCAAAGCAATAGATTCCATAACTTTATTATGCCTTTGAGCTTCTTCAAAGTTCTTTTTGGCAGATTTGTGATCATTTACAGCCTTTGTTATACCTGCAGCTCCTCCAGCCAATGCGCCGAGTGCAGAAAGTCCAGCAAATATTGGTATTAGTGGTAGAACCCCACCTGTTTTTGGTAAAGGTATGATACGAGGCAGACGAACTCCTTTGTTATATTTTAGAATTTTTTTCGCAGCCGAGTACGCTAATCGTATAGCTTTGGAGTTATTTGATGGTTTCAGTTTCTTCAAATGGTTGCGTATTGTTGAAACAATAGATTTAAATGATTTCGTTCCAGCACCATGCTTCACTTTGGTTTTCATTACTTTTTTCACTAACCAGCATGCTAATTTTTCTCCTTTCCCAACATTCTTAGATTTCATTCGTTGCTTTGCCATGTTTAACAATTCTAAATCAGCTTTATGACGCTCTTCTAAATTATTTGAATTACTATATGCGATATCGTGCTGCATACATGCGTTATCCAACGGGTTGATGCCTTGATCACCTCTTATCAAACGTTCTTTCAATCTCGTACCAGGTCCACAATAATTATATCCAGGTAAATGCAGTTCAAACGGGAGCTTATTTATAACACTGTTGAGTAGTCCTCCACCGCTCATTGCTGGTTTAGTAATGGCTAATTTTCAGCTATTTTTATTATTTTTATATAAATTCTTAACAATTGTACAAATCATAAAAGTGAACGTTTTTCAATCCAACTATTTTCACTATCAGGGAGACCTAACCATTTAACAAGAAGTTTGCTGCCTTTCGTTCTTAAAACTTTTTCTATTAGATAAATATTAGGACAGTTTGTTTTCTTAAGTTCTTGTTCATAAAAAGTTCCCAATATCGGTTGTCTATGCAAATCTTCAATAACATATGTAAAGGGCTTTGAAGGATTTATTGTTTTGATTTTAAATAATTCAGTGGACCAGTTTGGCGTATAACCTTTTTGAAAGCAAGCTTTATATTTACTTATGCGCACAAAATCTCCAACAATAAATTTACTTTTCTTTGATATATTAGTTTTCATTTGCGATTTCAATATATTACTCAACACTGTACTCTTATTTGACTGGTTAACATCATTTGGTTTATGTTTTGTAATCCGGTGTCTTGTATTGTTGTATGTAGCTGCAACTTTTTCTAAAGGCTCTCCAATCCATTTGTAACTTCCACTTAAACTAAAATATTTATACAATTTATTTTTTAGAGTTCGTATTAACCGTTCAACTATTGAAGCTTTTTTAATGGAGTATGTAGAATAATGATTTATTTTATGCGAAATCATTATTTTATTAAATTCATCATTATAAAACTCTGTACCCATATCCGTTTGCAAGTTTAGAGGCGTACGATGAGTTTTGTCTAAGATGTTTTTAAATGCATTTGCTATCTCTGACTTGGTCTTAGTCTTAACTGGAATCGTCCATGTAAATTTTGAGAAACAATCTAATACTACTAATATAAACTTATAGCCTTTATTGTATTTTTTTAAATTTTGTAAATCAATAAGATCTGCTTGCCATAAGTCATCGATCCCTTTCAATACTACAGATCGACGACAAAAGTTTCTTCGGGCTGCACTATGAATTTCATTTACAACTTGTGCTTTACTCATTTTTTTGGAGAAATTTTAACGATTTTGTCTATAACGGCTTTTGTGCTGTCTTCCTTAGACTGTTGAATATATTTTTGAATGTCTGATTTTATAGCATTTATTAAATTGTAAACTTCTTCCTTGCTTGCCAACAAATCAAATTTTTGATCCACATATTCTTTATTAACAGCATCGTTTGCTTTTAGAGGTTTTGATACACCTGTTAATCTCTTAAATTGTAAATCGATTTCTTCTTTATTTCCATTCGTTATTGTTTTTTCAAGAATTTCTAATACATCTGGAAACCGTAATCGTTTATGAATATGATGACCGAATTTATCCATGGCAATAAGAGTGAACTGACAGGTATCAAGGATTAAGTTCAAATGAAAGAATTTTTTAAAGTGTATCTTATTTATTATCAATAATACCACTTTCGCGCAACTCTTCTATAATAGATATTATTTCATTATCCAATCCAGTATTACCAGCATCTCGAGAAGCAATTAATAACTTTAATCGATCAATTAATTCATTAGGATCGTCCCAGTATACATAATCCACATTTTTCTTCCATTTTTTCAAAATTGGCAACCCTTGTCCTTCGTATGTGTCAGGCTGACTACCATCAGTACTTGCTGAAACCTTGCGTAGCTTAAATAGTGGTTTTATAATGTTTAAATATTTTCGCCCCCTGTTGCTTCTGATTGGTTTATTTGGATCATAATCACGTCGATGAACATTTGATTCTAGTAGCATCATCTTATAATGTCTCAAATCTTCGTCAGTTATTGTTGATAATTCAGGCACTCTCTTGAATAGCAGCTCGCTTAAACCAAGTGTCTTTTTATACTTGTTTGAACCAATTTGAATAAATTCATCAGAAACCAATACACGTGCTGATCCCATCATCAATTTACCACGTTCATTTCTCACGCCAAAGGGAACATCGCCTACAGCTTCAGAGGACAAAGACCACGAAGAAATGTCGAAGCTTTTATTACTTGACTCTGAATCGACAGTTTTAAATGATTCATCATTTCTTTCTTCATTACCTTCTGATTCATTTGTACAATCCGAATCATTCGAATATTTATCTGCAGGGCTAAAATCTTGAAAACCAACAGTAGAAACTCTTTTAATAAGTGTTTTATCTGTATCCAATGGACTTGATGCTTCAAACATATCTTTCGTTTTCATCTCTTCCAAATTTTTATTTTTATTAACCATTTCATTGAGAGGATTGGTTATAGGTTTCAAAACAGATTCTATTATATTATTTTTTTCTACTTCTATGTCGCGCATCTTTCGCACCTTCTTTTTAACTGCTTCTGTTGCAGTTACAATTTGTCTCTTTAATATTTTTTCCATTATAATTTATTTCTTTAATTAAGTTGAACAACCAGCACTTCGAGCTATGTTACATGAATGGTTACATTTTACTTATAGTTCTAATATTTATAGTAGGTAATTAAAAATATATACGAATCAAATCCATATATTTTTTTCTACAAATAGGACATTCAATCTTGTGTAACGAAAGAGCACACTTTGCGCAAGCCACAGCATGTCCACACGGTATAAAACACGTGTTTATCTGTTCCTCTAAACAAATTTTGCAGACAATTGATATATTTTTTTGGATATTTATTTCAGGTTCATCACATTTTTTATCATCTGTATTTTGATGTTCACCTTTAGCTGCAACTGTTTCCTCCTCATTTTGAATTTTGTCAATATACTCTTGCCCTTTCAATAATTTAACATGATCACAGTAATCACCAAAACGCGCATGCATTTCCCAAGGGTCATCTCCAGGAGACCAGTCTTGTAGCCTTAAATCGCAGTGATAACAAATTACTCTATCACCTTCTTTTGTGTAAAAAAATCCAGCTTCCACAAGGTCATGCGGCTTTTGCGTTAAACCTATTGGCCAGCTATGGAAGGAATCTCTGCGGCTCTTTTCTGTAGTCATAGATAAATAATATGCTCTATTAATATAAGACACACTGTTTGCCATTTTAAAGCTTTAGACAATTTTATCTACCAACGACACACCTTCACGATGTTTGAACGAAGTATGACTCAAATGATCAAAATGTGAGTATCTATTTACTGATGAAATATGATCACCTTGTATAATCGACTAATCAAACACAATATAAGTATCGAATGTTTTACGATAACAACCCTTATTTTTTTCACAATCTTTGTTTATTACCAAATAACTATAAGGTTGCTTCCAAACATTTGAACACATTTTTCTAAATTCTTGCCATGTCATATCTGTGTTTACGTGTTCATCATAAATATGTTTCATATTGATTTCATCTTGTTTAAATAGAACTATTAAATTTGCATTATCCCTTACTAGCTGTTTAGGTATTTTACTGTAGGTCTGATTTAAATAGAAACAATCTATGTACTTATGTCTACCCATTGCAAAATAATCGCGAATGCTATTTTGATTTTCACATGCTACGTCATCGAATATCATAACTGAATTACATTTAGCTGCATTTGGAGACAGAACTTTTTCATTCTCATGATATTTAGAAAATGTAACACCTGGAACCTTTCTTAAAACCTGTTCCAAAAATATGTACTTAGGTTGGTGAAGAGTTTTTGAATACACGTACACATTTCGAAAGTTTAAACCGTTTTCATGCAGGAGTAGACCAATCACTAAATTAGTTTTTCCACAATTTGATGGACCACAAATCAAACAACGTATTGTATTAGGTAAAAGTTTCCCATGTCGATAACTGCAGGGCTCAGAATCAATACTAATGTTCTCAAACTGCAACGATACTGGCTGTTTAACGAACTTCATTGTAAGAGTAGCAGTCGAAGAATGGTCACTTTATCAAATGAATTACCATTTAAGTACCTACCTACATACTTAATTTGAGTTGAGATGAGTTAGGGTACCTAACATTAATTTTGTTTTATCTTTTGAACGTTATACCTAGGTACCCATTTTTGTAACGAACTAAACCATGAGCAACTTCTTCCGACGCCGGTTGTAAGATCCAGCAGACCATAAACTTCTTCTCAGTTATTGGGAGTTCTAGAACACCGGCGGTTTAGACGGCAGAACAAACCGTAGTGAGCGTAGCGAACGGAGTGAGTGAAGCGAACGAAGGTGTTCTGACGGCTAAACCGCTGGTGGTCTAGAACTCCCAATAACATACTACTCTTAAGAACTTGTTCTAATTCGGAGTCTACACAGGTAAGTGGTCGTGTATTCAATACCGCTTCAATTTCTTTTATAACTGTTGTAAGTTGGCTATCACTTAGTAGATGTTTTTGAAGCGTCCTTTTCATACAATGCTTTACCAATCCAACCAATCGCTCATAATATCCTCCAAACCACGGTGCTAGTTCTGGTATGAACCTCCATCTGATTTTATTAATTACACAGTAGTTGTTCGACAATATATCTGCTATGAGCTTAAAATGAGAAGCATTATCCAAAGTTATGAGCGTTGGTGTTCCTCTAGTAGATACCATCCTTCTTAAAGCAAGCAGACCCTCTTCAGCCGTTAAGTCTTGAACTACTTCTAGGTGTATTGCCCTGACAGCCAAACAAGTGAAAAGCGAAATCCACCTTTTACAATTTCCGTTTTTAGTTTTGACTAAAACAGGTCCTAGATAATCCACACCAGTGAATGTGAATGGCATACTTAAGTTAACCCTTTCATGCGGCAAAGCAGGCGTAGGTGGTAATTTAAATGGTCCTCCTCCATGTTTGACACAGCTTGAACATTTCTTCAGAATTTTCTGAACTTTACTTTTACCCTGCGGAATCCAATATGATTGCCGAATTAAACTGAGAGTATGATTAGCTCCTACATGATAATTCTTCTCATGCGTGTCCATAATAATCTTGTTGGTAAAGTCGCAATCTTTTGGTAGAAGTATAGGGTACCTTTTATCAAATGTCCATTCTGCATATTTTAATCTGCCTTTACATCGTAATATGTCATCAATGTCTTTAAATAAACCTAGGTTGCGGCTCAGGTTGGTTTCTTTTCCTTCTACTTCTTCTGTATAATATTCTGATTGTAATTTCTTAATTTTTGTTAATGTATTATCCTGTAATTTATTATCTGGTTCTTGCTTATGATTTTCCTTTTCTGGTACCTCGCTTTGCCTAATGGGTTCTTTAAATTCTTTGCTGTTTTCATTCAGATTGAATTCCATGTTAGGTATTTCTAGAATTTGTTCTTGTTTTTTGTTACTCTTAGGAAGATCCTCCCCAAGCAAAAGAGAAACTTCTCTTGATGAGCTAACAGGCCATGCTCTAGCATCTTGTGTTAAAAATTCTGGTCCGGCTAACCATCTAGCTTTCTCTTCGTTTGAGTTTGTTATTCTGGTTGCTACGTCGGCAGGGTTTAATCTAGAAGGAACATAACGTATAGTTAAATTTTTATTCCTTCTAATTTCCTCTATTCTGTTTGCTACAAATGGTGTTAGTAATTTGTTGGAATTACACCAATCTATAACAATCTGACTGTCTGTCCATAAAGTTTGCTGGGTAATTTTTAATTGGAGAAATTTGAGAACATACTGTATGAGACGGCTTCCAATTAAAACTCCTAGTAACTCCAAACGTGGAATTTTTAAATTGTCTTGATCTTTTATGGGTGCTAGACGTGATTTACCAATGACAAAACCTTTTGTGTTTCCAGTAACTATGTAAACCACAGCAGCATAGGCCTTTGTTGACGCATCGGCGAAGCAGTGTATTTGACACTCATTTGTTTTTATATCTTTAATGTAGCATCTTGGTAAACTTATTTCTTGGATCCTTTCTATATCATTCAGTATTTCTTTCCATCTATTAGCAGTGTCCTTGCAGAGTGGTGTATCCCATTTGATTTTCATTTTCCACAGCTCTTGCAGTAAAAGCTTAGCTGGCAACAAAGATGGTGCGGTGTAGCCACATGGGTCATATATGGATGCAACACTCTTCAAAATGCCTCTTTTAGTACTGCTGTTATTTATGTCTTTTAGTCTTAAGTGTAGTGTGTCATTTTCAAGATTCCAATTTAATCCTAATATTTTAACAATATTGCCTGGATGGACATCATGAACCTGTTTCATGAAATATTTGGAGTTAGAACTCCACTCCCTTATATTCATTGATATTTGTTTAAAAGCGTCTTTAGATTTTTTATATAACTCAATTGCTTCATTTGTTGATGCTGTTCCCGTCACAAGATTGTCAACGTATATGTCCTTTGCTATCTGTTTTATTTCTACTTCCGTTGAATTCATCAGATGATGTTTGATGGTAGCATTAAGGAGAAACGGGCTTGATATTACACCAAATGGAACCCGTGAGAATCTTAGGTGCTTAAGATTATCTTTTGTTGCTGCCTTTGTTATATCCTTTACCCATAAAAACCTTGTGACATCTCTGTCCTTTTCCTGAAGAGACATTTGAAGAAATGCCTTTTCTACATCAGCTGTTATTCCAATTTGATGACATCTAAATTTTATAAGCAAACCTGTTAAATCTTCTAGTAGCATCGGTCCACAATAGAGACATTGGTTCAAGCTTTTGTTGTCTTTTGTCTTTGCTGAAGCATCATAAACTATTCTAATTGATTTCCCAGGTACGGTCACTCCATGATGGGGTAAGTAGTGAATGGGATGGTTGACTCTGTTATCCATAGGGACTAGCTCTATAATTCCATGTTCGAATTGTTCGTTTAATGTTTGATCGTATGATAAAAGGGTTTTAGGATCTAATCGTTTGAGTAAATTCACCAATCGGCCAAATGCTAACCCAAAGTTTTGGGGTAAGTCTGGGGGGTATTCATTCCAAGGCCAACACACTGAGTATCTGCCATTCTCATATTTGGTATTTTCGTTAAAATGTTTTGTCGCTTCTTCATCTCGATTGAGTTTAGGAGAATCCGTGATTCCAATTGATTCCAGGTCCCACAGTAATTTCAAGTTACCTTTATCTAAAGGAAGATCGGGTTCAATCAATCTCATTTCACAAGATGATTGAAAATAAGTAATAGCCGATAGTGGATCTGCTTCTTTGTTTTCTGTTATTCCAGAAAGTATCCATCCAAATACTGACTCCACTAAAAATAAATTTTCTCTAATCTTTATTCTTTCATTTAACATCAAAGAGTGATAATAATCGTTTCCAATTAAGACATCTACTTGATCAGCTAACGAACCATCATCAGCAAGTGTGTACATACGTTTAGATCGCCAAATGCTTAATTCTTGTTCTGGATATGGAATACCTTGAGATATTACCGGAACAACATTGACAAGTAATGTTTTGGTCTTGTTATCAGGTGTTTCTAATTTCAATTCTACCCGTGGGCTTTCCAACTCATGTGGTACTTTAGATCCAAAAGTGAATACTGTGAGATGATTATTTTCTGGCTGTGGGAACTTGGCACCCGACTTTGGAAAATCGATTGTTTTTTATTTGATTCTTATAGATATTGGTTTGTAGTTGATTGTAGTAAAAATTTTTTCGTTTGTAGTTACTCCAAAAAAAAATTGGAGCACTTTGAAAAATACTTGGCACCCGACTTTGGAAAATCAAATTTTTTTTTTTCGATTCTTATAGGCTTTCGTATGTAGTTGATTGTAGTAAAAAGTATTTCGTTTGTAGTAGCTCTGAAAAAAAGTTAGGAGACTTTGAAAAAAAAACTTGGCACCAATATTTGAAAAATCTATGTTTTTTATTTATACTTAAAGATTTTGGTTTATAGTTGATTGTAGTAACCATTTTTTCGTTTGTAACTGCTCTAAAAATGAATCCGAAGATTTAAAAAAATCTCACACAGGTTTAGTCGACACGCAGCAATGAATTGTTTGTATGAAATGAACGCTACTATAAACAATATAAAGTTAATATAAACGAAATCAACGCTACTACAAACGAAATGAAGTTACTACAAACGAGATCAACGCTACTACAAACGAAATAAAGTTACTACAAACGAAATCAACGCTACTACAAACGAAATAAGGTTACTACAAACGAAATGAACGCTACTACAAACGAAACAAGGTTACTACAAACGAAATGAACGCTACTACAAACGAAATAATGTTACTACAAACGAAATGAACGCTACTACAAACGAAATAAAGTTACAACAAACGAAATGAACGCTACTACAAACGAAACAAGGTTACTACAAACGAAATGAACGCTACTACAAACCAAACAAGATTACTACAAACGAAATGAACGCTACTACAAACGAAATAAAGTTACTACAAACGAAATGAACGCAACTACAAACGAAATAATGTTACTACAAACGAAATGAACGCTACTACAAACGAAATAAAGTTACTACAAACGAAATGAACGCTACTACAAACGAAACAAGGTTACTACAAACGAAATGAACGCTACTACAAACGAAATAAAGTTACTACAAACGAAATGAACGCAACTACAAACGAAACAAGATTACTACAAACGAAATGAACGCTACTACAAACGAAATAAAGTTACTACAAACGAAATGAACGCAACTACAAACGAAATAATGTTACTACAAACGAAATGAACGCTACTACAAACGAAATAAAGTTACTACAAACGAAATGAACGCTACTACAAACGAAACAAGGTTACTACAAACGAAATGAACGCTACTACAAACGAAATAAAGTTACTACAAACGAAATGAACGCAACTACAAACGAAACAAGATTACTACAAACGAAATGAACGCTACTACAAACGAAATAAAGTTACTACAAACGAAATGAACGCTACTACAAACGAAATAAAGTTACTACAAACGAAATGAACGCTACTACAAACGAAATAAAGTTACTACAAACGAAATGAACGCTACTACAAACGAAATAAAGTTACTACAAACGAAATTAACGCTACTACAAACGAAACAAGGTTACTACAAACGAAATGAACGCTACTACAAACGAAATAAAGTTACTACAAACGAAATGAACGCTACTTGTTTCGTTTGTAGTAGCGTTCATTTCGTTTGTAGTAACCTTGTTTCGTTTTTAGTAACTTTATTTCGTTTGTAGTAGCGTTCATTTCGTTTGTAGTAACATTATTTCGTTTGTAGTAGCGTTCATTTCGTTTGTAGTAACTTTATTTCGTTTGTAGTAGCGTTCATTTCGTTTGTAGTAACCTTATTTCGTTTGTAGTAGCGTTCATTTCGTTTGTAGTAACATTATTTCGTTTGTAGTAGCGTTCATTTCGTTTGTAGTAACATTATTTCGTTTGTAGTAGCGTTCATTTCGTTTGTAGTAACTTTATTTCGTTTGTAATAGCGTTCATTTCGTTTGTAGTAACTTTATTTCGTTTGTAGTTGCGTTCATTTTGTTTGTAGTAACTTTATTTCGTTTGTAGTAGCGTTCATTTCGTTTTAGTAACTTTGTTTCGTTTGTAGTAACCTTGTTTCGTTTGTAGTAGCGTTCATTTCGTTTGTAGTAACTTTATTTCGTTTGTAGTAGCGTTCATTTCGTTTGTAGTAACTTTATTTCGTTTGTAGTAGCGTTCATTTCGTTTGTAGTAACCTTGTTTCGTTTGTAGTAGCGTTCATTTCGTTTGTAGTAACTTTATTTCGTTTGTAGTAGCGTTCATTTCGTTTGTAGTAACTTTATTTCGTTTGTAGTAGCGTTCATTTCGTTTGTAGTAACTTTATTTCGTTTGTAGTAGCGTTGATTTCGTTTGTAGTAATCTTGTTTCGTTTGTAGTAGCGTTGATTTCGTTTGTAGTAACATTATTTCGTTTGTAGTAGCGTTCATTTCGTTTGTAGTAACTTTATTTCGTTTGTAGTAGCGTTCATTTCGTTTGTAGTAACCTTATTTCGTTTGTAGTAGCGTTCATTTCGTTTGTAGTAACATTATTTCGTTTGTAGTAGCGTTCATTTCGTTTGTAGTAACATTATTTCGTTTGTAGTAGCGTTCATTTTGTTTGTAGTAACTTTATTTCGTTTGTAGTAGCGTTCATTTCGTTTGTAGTAACTTTGTTTCGTTTGTAGTAGCGTTCATTTCGTTTGTAGTAACATTATTTCGTTTGTAGTAGCGTTCATTTCGTTGGTAGTAACTTTATTTCGTTTGTAGTAGCGTTCATTTCGTTTGTAGTAACCTTGTTTCGTTTGTAGTAGCGTTCATTTCGTTTGTAGTAACTTTATTTCGTTTGTAGTAGCGTTCATTTCGTTTGTAGTAACTTTATTTCGTTTGTAGTAGCGTTGATTTCGTTTGTAGTAATCTTGTTTCGTTTGTAGTAGCGTTGATTTCGTTTGTAGTAACTTTATTTCGTTTGTAGTAGCGTTCATTTCGTTTGTAGTAACCTTGTTTCGTCTGTAGTAGCGTTGATTTCGTTTATATTAACTTTATATTGTTTATAGTAGCGTTCATTTCATACAAACAATTCGTTGCCGCGTGTCGACTAAACCTGTGTGAGATTTTTTTAAATCTTCGGATTCATTTTTAGAGCACGAAAAAATGGGTACTACAATCAACTATAAACCAAAATCTTTAAGTATAAATAAAAAACATAGATTTTTCAAATATTGTGCCAAGTTTTTTTTTCAAAGTCTCCTAACTTTTTTTCAGAGCTACTACAAACGAAATACTTTTTACTACAATCAACTACATACGAAAGCCTATAAGAATCGAAAAAAAAATTTTTGATTTTCCAAAGTCGGGTGCCAAGTATTTTTCAAAGTGCTCCAATTTTTTTTTGGAGTAACTACAAACGAAAAAATTGTTACTACAATCAACTACAAACCAAAATCTATAAGAATCAAATAAAAAACAATCGATTTTCCAAAGTCGGGTGCCAAGTTCACACAGCTTTATTTTCTTCAATGGGTAAGTTAAGTTCTTTGGCAATTTTCTGAGTGACATAGCTTCTTTGACTCCCTGAATCGAGAACAACTCTACATTTTTTAATCTGACTACCTTGACCTTGTACTTTTACAATTGCTGTCTGTAGAGCTGTAAAACTTCTTCCCGTTACATGCAATGTATTTATACTATCTGACTCAACATTTATAAATTTTGGGCACAATGCTCTATTATGCGGCCTGCCACAGTGTACACAGGACCGTTTTATGTTACATCTACTGGACATGTGTCCTGGACGTAAACATTTAAAGCACCTGTTCTTCAGTTTTGCTTTTCTATCTTCAAGTGTTTTAAATTTGTTACACTCGTCATTATAATGAGTGTCTTGGCAAAAAATACATTCTATTTTGCTCCTCTTGTTGTAGGAACTCCTTTCATTTGCATCTGTAAATTGTGAGTTTCTTTTGTATTGGTGGTTGTCTTTGTTAAACAACCTTTGCCTCCAGTCATTAAACGTTTTTGTGTTTCCACTGTGTGGTTTAGGATTTTGTGTGCTGTCCATAACATGTAATGCTTCTATTGTGTAACTTGGTGATTTATTTAAATTTAATTTTATTTTATTTGCATCTTCTCTTGCCGATATTATAATTTCTAACTGTTTCCGTATGTCTTCAATTGATTCCGTTTTAATTTTTAATTTCATCTCATAAATTATTTCTTCAGGAAACTTTTCCATTACTAGAAAGCGAAGATGATTGTGATTTGTGTTCTCACCCAAAGAATTTAGAATCCGAAGATGTCTCTCAATATCGTCCAAAGTTTCTCGGCAATCAGCAATTTTTTCTGCAGTCTTAACTTTATACAGAGCTGAATAATGAGCATCAATTATTTGAGATTCCTTCCCATATCTTTCTTTTAATATTGAAACAGCAATCTGGTAATTTCTATTGGTAGTGGATAATCCTTCTACAGACTTCTTGGCTTCTCCAATCAGTGAAGCTTTTAAGTATAGTAGTTTGTCTACATCATTTAATTGTTTTACATCAATATTCGAGCTGAATTGGTCCCAGAATTGGTGCCATTCCAATACATCCCCAGCGAATTGTGGCAACTCCAATTTTGGTAATCTGCTTGACATACTAACTCCATGGTTAAAATTATGACTTTGAGTACCCGCAACAGATTCTGCAACTATAGTGATTTTTTCACTTAACTCCGCTAACATTGCCTCTCCTTTAAGTTGAATAGTTGTGAGGTCACATATTTCATCGGCATTCGGAGATTTGGTTAAGGTAAAATAGTTGTGCAGCTCAGTATTGAATTTACATAAGATTGATTTTAACTTGGATACTATTATCCTTGCCGCTTCCAAATTATCATTATTGATGTTATGGCATAGATTGAGAGACTGATCAGATAGTACTTTTATTTCATCTGAGAACATGGATAATCTCTTCAATAATATGTCCTCCATATTGGCAGTGGCTCATATATTTTATAATTTTCAATTGTATGGTAGGCTATTTGCATGACTGGTGTACCAGACTCCAAAGTTAATTGCGGTTCCTGCGAGATAAACTTGTGTTAAAGGGGCTAAACGAAAAAATTATACTAATTTTATAGTAATTAATATTCCGAATCATTATGTACTCATCATCATAGGTTTAACATAATTATTTGAATTGGGCATGTATGGTCAAATAATTTATCACATTTTTTTTTCTCAACTTCCGTATATACTCAGATGGATAAATGCTGGTGGCCTACAAGGAGCCAATAAAGTATTACCTACCCTACCCGACATCACGCCGAACCCGATGGCGTGCTCGGAATTTTATCTTCGGACGTGCATGTTTGAGGAAGTGGTTTCAATTATTTTACCATCTCACATCAACATATATTACAAAACTAGTGCTCACCTGCAATCTCCGCTAACTTCAATTAATAATTCCCAACTTTACACACTTTCCAAAACTTTTAAACTTTTTTCACCCGGCGCAGTAATTCAATCAAAGAAAATGAAAGAGTAAACAACAAAATGGCTGTCGGACCAGACGGAAAAGGAAGACCAAAGAGAAAGTAATTGACCTTATTTGTAAATCTCCCGCTCTTGTCTGCGAGGGAAATTATTTAAAATCCAAAACTGATTATCATAATTTTGTTTAAACAAAGTCTTCTAATTAGTATTAATTATAAATCTGTTTTTTAGTGAATTTTAATTCATAAACCTAACGTAGTTGATCAACTTTAAATAATAATTGCATCAACGACTATGTACGACTCTCCTCAGTATTGCCAACTCTAAAAATTTGATTTACTCACGCACCCCAGAATTTCCCACTATCTCTGTACGTAGGTACCAACACATTTTATAATTATTCAACCTAAACTGTATGAATATAGACAAATATGTACATACGAATGAAAGTCATTCTGGACACGGGCCAACATTTTATGGGCTATACAATGACAATTACAGTCCACGTCCAGTAAAGTATGTATATTTCGAACAAAAGACAACTAAAGAAACTTTGGAACATTTCGTACCTGCTTATATGCCACCGAACTGAGAACATTTTCTGAATGTTACCTAACTCTAGGGTAATCTTGATTTCGGGCATCACTTAGCTTAAACCAAATCCGGTTTCATAGAGGATACAACACTTGCGAATACCTTCGTGCAGCTACTCGACAACAGATGTCGCTAGAGTATTATCTTTCTATTCTATGTATAATCTTAGTATTATCGATACCATAAACAAAGTTTGGCTGGGATGCATCTAATGGTAGTCTGTGCTGGGATGCCTTTCGCCAAGACATACTGGTAATTTACAGTTCTAATTTGGTTGATTATGTCTATTGCTACATATAAATTAAAATTATTATTAAAATTACACTTATCAATATTTCCCAACAGTACAGATAGAAAACTTGACGCTTTAACACAGAGGCCACTAGTAAAATACAGAAAAAAAAATACAGATCTAAAATTCAAACTTATAAATAGCAGTTTACGGATTCTTCCAGATTTTCACGAATTGTACAAACAGCTTGAGCATTGACTGATGACCAGTGTAAGCCTTTTCCAGTGTAAGAGAGTAGATTCAAGCACACCCTGTCGCAATTTTGTAAAAGCTAGGTCTCTTTCATTTTCTGTATTTTGGCACTATAACCGTTAGTAAACTGACCAGTGTCCTTCTAATGTCTAGGGTTTTCCAAATCCCTGCATCTCCACCATGTCGTTACGAGTTATTATCCTGAGTATAACTCGAAACGATAATTATATTATAATGAAAAGATCATACCCGAAGTTTCTATCCAGATGATCTTCTCCCTTCCTTTACTCATGTAGTTCCGTTGAATCCTGGACTTGGCATCTCCTGTTGAAATTATAATCCCATGATTTCGCTTGTTGCAAAACCATGGGACTCAAAGGCCTCTCTTTAAACACCCATCTCCTCCACACTTATCTAGAATAAATCATATCCATTTTATACATATCATAAATTGCTTAACTTAATATCTAGTCTTTGATCCACACGAATCTCCTCAATCCGCCTCGGTGACGGTCATAATGATAGGAATCGAACTCATGCATACTCTTCCTGACGACCCTAGTCTCTACGGACAGGTCCATCGTCAGGATCCCACCAACCCACCTTTCTCTGGCGGTCTTATTGGCTGGGAGCGACCCTACCTAACCACTCTTCCTGACGACCCTAGTCTCTACGAAAGGGTCCACTGAAAGGATTTACCCATCAATCCGCCTCGTTGGCGAGATTGACTGGGAATCGAAAACGGTGTACTTAGTACTCTTAATCCAGACAGCCCCGTTCTGTAGTACCAGGTCCATCGTCAGGATCCCACCAACCCACCGTTCTCTGGCAGTCTTATTGGCTGGGAGCAACCCTACCTAATCACTCGGGCCCGAGGTCTAATCTTAATTATAAACATTGACTCGATCACTTTCATAGCTCAACTCTTTTCTTATAGTTCGACCAGCCTGGCTTTTCTCCCAGACTGGTTACATTTCACTCTTATTTTTTACTTTCCACGAGATCTGTTAATTTCGTAACTACCTTCCCCAATTCTCTATAATTAACATTCACCCAAACTACGATTATTAGGAACACATAAAGATTTAGATTGAATATGTAACATTTAGGAAACTAATATAGACTTATAATGTGTTGGAAATGGGTGTTAAAACTTAAGACACATTTAGGCACTTAGCTTTTGTTAATTTTATCACTCGCGCCATCTTTTATCTTTTGGTAGCCATTAAATGAAATGAATATTTCTAACCATAGACAATGACTTCTTCGTTTCGTTTTCATTAGTGTTGCTATGCACAATACTTACATATCGCGATCGTCGCGACACGCGCATCGGGACTGCGTTCCAAACCACAGTCCGATCTGTACGGTTTGGACTGCGGATCTAACTGTCGTGCTAATTGGCGCGTAAAGATCGCACCGCACTTCACTTCACTTCTTTATTAAATGGCTTCTGGGATAGTTATCCACAATTTCGCCAGTATCAAGTATAATAATTGTGACGTACAGGCTTACTGCCCTAGGGTCACACTGGGTCGACTACAAAAACCGTTGATTTCGCGCTGATAGTAATCGCCGTATTAGTTTATGTATGATAAAAAGACATATTCCAAGTAACAATATAATGCGCACGTACCTGGAATACCCAAATGCTGATCGCCTCCACACCCTGTGCGCTTCTCCAGCGTTTTATATCCAGTAGATAGGTAGGCACTACTTGTCCGTAAGCAAACACCGGCCGGTGATAATTAAACTGATTGCTGTAGTTACGAGTAGGTTTACACGTAAAGTCTAGGTAATGCACACACACAACACAAAATATATGGAAATCACGTTGATTCAATCCGATTTTAACGAGGTTTTTCTTCCAAGTAACGGTAAGCTGCGCACGATCGCGAGTGATACCAAGTAATAATCTTTTTTCGTAGTGTTTGGGTAGATTCGTTTGTCTTCCTCCGTTTGGTGAGGGTAGATTTGGTTCACTTGCACATTCGCATCGGACAATGGAATGTTGCCCCTTGTTACGAGAAATTAGACCTTATCATCAACACATAGGGACTATTACGGCGAACACTATGCGGACGAAACATCCCGCCCACCAAAATACATTAGTGGTATTTTCTGAACAATGTAGAATGATAAGAACTTACTGGAATAACTAACGGTGACTAATAATCAGTGATCGGAATTAGGTGAGCTAAAATACCTAAAGTTCGAAAAATAACAGAGACTAAGTGGAGACGCCTTGCGACTAAATATTTTTCCGGGAAAATTTTCCCGGGTTTCGAGAAATTACTTAGGTCCATCTAAAATTAATACAGTAAAATAACAATCGAATTAATTTCCTCTTCTTATTATTGATAACAAGAAGAGGAAACGAATTCGATTGTTGTAAAAAACGGTAAGCACGATTTTTATTGTTTTCAACAAATAAAATGAACGATGTAAGTAAGCGCGGAAGCTAATGTGATTTATAAACCAGCTTTAGTAAATAGCTATAGTAATAAAAACATTTATTTAAGCAAGGGAATAAAAAAGCCATTTTATAGTTTTTGTACCATTTATTCATTTTGTACAGATAATGGAACTCAAAATCAATAATTAAGAAAGTAACCAGTCCTACCTAAGATACACAGTCGGAACTCTAAACATTATTTCCATTGATGTTGAATTTGTCCCTTAATCTGAATCGCTAACGTTTTCATCATGGACGGAGTATAAAGAAATATCTTCGTCCGGAGAATTAAAGAAAATCATTAGGAGTTTTTCCATATTATCTATTTTCAAACGATTTCTTTTTGTACTTAAAATCCATTTATACGTAGAGAAGGACCTTTCAACATCAACTGAAGTTACAGGTACATATTTATAGAATGACAATAATTCATTTTCATTATCTAATCCTTTATCTATATTTTCACAAATGTCTCTTAATGCATCTAGATCGGGATTTCTGTCCATAACGTTTTCTAATTTTTGTTTTACTGGTTCAGAAGAACACCAGCTTAGAACAATTCTTGCTTCATCAAAAATATGGAAAGATTCCGTCAACAATAAGTTAGACTTTTGCAATTTTTTTAATGAAATTTGAATTATTTTAAAATATTCGTCAATGTAATCTAAATCAGTTTTTAAACTTTCTTTTCCTAGGACAGTTTTAGCATGCCTGATAGACAAAGAATCAGAACTTCTTAGAAGTCTTACAATAGTTTTTATTTCTTCGTAATATTCAGCATAATACGAAGCTGCTTCTAGCCATGTACCCCACCTTGTTATGACAGGTTCAGGTGGCAATGGCAGGCTCGGAAATTTTTCCCTTAACAATTTTACTCTATTAGGAGCCTTTAAAAATATTTTTTTTACATTTGAAATTAAAGTATCCACATCCGCATATTGTGTCCGTATTTTTTCTGCAACGCGGTTAAGAGCGTGTGCTAAACAGGTAACATGTATCATATTTGGCAAGGAGTTCTTTAACATTCTTCCTGCTTTTAACATATATGCTACGCTATCAGAACATAAAACTAAAACATCTCCTACTTTGTCTTCATACGAGTCTCCCCACATATTTTCTAGGCATCCAATCACAAAATGAGCTATTGTCTCTCCATTTACTTTTTCTAACATTTTGCAAGCTATTAAAAATGGTTTGTTTGTTGCGAGATTTAAAGGTTTTACAAGAAAATTTACAATATAACGACCTAAATAGTCGGTAGTTTCATCTAGAGATATCCAAAGTTTCTGATTAAGAACATGGTCATGGATTAATGCAATTTTTTTTTTAAAAACTACGTCTAAATAAACCTTTCTCAATAACGATTCATCGGGAATCCTTTTAACATTTGTACATTTACAACACATATATTTCATTAAAAAAGTTTTAAACTCTGGTCGATTTACTCGTGACCAGGGTATGTTACACAATATAAGAAATTGTATTAAATCTAAATAAAATTCTTCGTTCACTTGCCTAGCAGTACCTTGATGTTTTGGTCCGTCAATATGCCTCTGTATATTGCTTTTTTTGCATACAATAGAATTCTCACATTTAGAACAAAATATCGTGTTGCTAGCGGGGTCGTGGTACAATTCGGGGTGATCTCTAATCCACGACTGTACAATCCCGTCGGTAGGTTTGGTCGCCATTTATTTGCTAGTTGCGTTGAGGCAGAAAAATTACTGAAAACAATGAGACAAATATATAGTTTCTACACTTTTCCAGGGACGTCTTCGCGTAAAATATAGTTTGATGATAGAATTGCCAGTAGCTCCAACATTTGTGCACGAACTCAAATATAAAACACTGAATAAAATTCCATAAATAAATAGTTGCATAAAATTGTTTGAATTTGGTAAATTTATCAAAAGCAGTCTAATATTTAGAATGTTTTAAAAGTGTAGTACAAATCAAAGACTTACCAAGTAATTTGATTGCCGTAAAGCGCAGTAAATTTCTGGTTGCAGTAAATCGTAGTCCGTAAATTCAAGCCAAGGTAGATAGGTACAAGTAGTGATATGGTTGCAATAAATCGCAGTCCGTAAATTCAAGCCAAGGTAGTTATGTGAAGCAGATCCAATAATCGATACGAAAACAGGTTAATAAAATATTCACGAGTCTAAGATACACACGCTGCCGAGGTAACTACAGAAGTGATGCACGCACGCATACAAGTTATGACGCCGTTTGGATGCAAAACACCCTCACCCTTCAACCCTTTTGTCATTGTTTACTTAAACAATGATTCGTTTCCCAGAATAGCCAAAGCATGCTGTCCCTTTCTTAGCGTTTGTTGTTGTTGTTTATCACTGGTTTGCTGTGTATTGCTACAAACACTTAAAGGGACAGCATGATTTGGCTATTCTGGGAAACGAAAACATAGGCGAATCCAGTTTTTTACCTGAGTTAATAACAAAATAAATCTTATTGAAGTTTGTTAAAAAGGAAAATTAATTCAGTTAGTTTTCTGTATGAATAACATTAATATTAAATGTACTTAACTGATATCCTAAAACTTGGAACAAATTCCCAATTTCCGGGAAAGATTTCCCGGAAAAAAATGTTAATGGTAAGGAAGTCTCCATTTTTTTTGACTCTATTCTTTGAACTTTAGGTAAATTAGCTCACCTAATTCCGATCACTGCTAATAATATAAGATGGTTTCTATAATAATTACGACTTAGAGTTCGGGAAAATGTTACGACTAAAGTTAAAAAGTATATATTATGGTTAACGTATAAAAGGTATTAACGGTGAACGAATAAAAAAAAAAAGTAAATAAATAAATAGATAGATACGAATAATAATAAGAAATGGCTTATTTATATTACTCATCAATTATTCTAGGGGTAAAGGACAAAGTTTTACTAATGGTCTTTTAACCAAGGTATGATTCGCGGTTTTGATGGTAGCTATGCGGACCTCTCCATCAGAACCTGGATGTAATTCGACAACTCGACCCAGGGGCCAATGTAGAGGTGTTCGAACATCATCCTTGATGAGGACTAATGTGTTGACTTGTAACGGTTTCGATTTGGTGGTCCATTTGGCTCTCTCGGTCAGAGTGTGTAGATATTCATTCTTCCAGCGATTCCAAAAGTTTTGTTGAAATGATTGTATAAGTTGCCAACGATTTAATCTGTTTAGTTTTACTTCGGTTAAATCAGTATCTGGAATAGACGTTAATGGTTCCAAGGTCAAAAAATGACCTGGTGTCAATGCTGTCATATCGTTAGGATCGGAACTCACAGGACAAAGAGGGCGGGAATTCATAACTGCTTCAATCTGAATGAAAAGAGTAGCCAATTCCTCAAATGTTAGCACCTGCTCACCTACAATACGATAAAGATGTGACTTTGCGGCTTTTATCTGAATTTCCCACACACCTCCGAAATGGGGTGCAGACGGGGGATTGAACTTAAAATCAATGTGTTCCGTACCTGCAGCGTTCGCCATCAGGTTTGCAAACTGATTTCGTGTACCGATAAAGTTAGTTCCACAGTCGGCGTGGATTACACTACATCTACCCCGACGACCAACGAACCGGCGGAGGGCTGCGATGAAACCCTCCGTTGATAACGTAGAAACTACTTCCAAATGCACGGCCTTTGTGACGAGACAAACAAACAGGCAAAGATAAGCTTTGTCTAATTTAGCTCCGCGATGTGGACCAAGCTTGATGCGAAATGGGCCTCCATAATCCACTCCCACAATCGAAAAGGGTTTAACCTGATTTACCCTATAAGTTGGCAGATCACTCATAAATGGTTGCAGCGGTTGAGGGTGTGTTCGGTAGCAACGAATACATTTAGAGAGACGGCACCTGATGACTCGTTTTGCAGAAATTATCCAAAATTGTTGCAAAAGCAGGAATTGAGTTGTGTTTACACCAGTATGACAATAGGTACGATGTATGGAATCAATAATTTTGTGGGTAAGAGGGGAATCAGTAGGTAATAGAGCTGGGTGTTTTTGCGTGAACTCAAGGCCTGCGTGACAAATACGTCCGCCTACCCTGAGGATACCGTGATCGTCGAGAAAGGGATTCAATTTACGTAATGGTTTCGGTAATTTTGTATTGACGCGCAATTGGGAAATTTCATCCTTAAAAGCGTTCGATTGAACATGTTTGACCAAAGTCATCAAAGATTTGTGACGCTCACTAGTGGTGATGAATAAAGTACTACTAGACACGCTCATTTTTCGGGAAGCATTGATAAATCGAAAACAATACGCAAGGATCCGGGTAATTTTGTCAACAGACGATACGTTTACCAACAACGCGTCAAGAGCAGACTGCGTATGACTATCGTCAATTGAGGTAGCCTGCTCGAGAATCAATGAGACAGGACATGTAGCCTTAGCTTCTTCAAGCGCACGAGGATCATCGTCTATCTTAATGGGCATTTCCAATTTTGGATTAGAAATTTGTGAAAGCCATATTGGTCCCATCCACCATAAAGAGTTATGCAATAGCTCGTGAGGGAGTTGACCGCGGGAGCACACGTCTGCTGGGTTATCCGTAGAGGAGACATGATGCCACCATTCTATTGGTGTAAGATCCTGAATGTGACTCACACCATTAGCTACGAAAGTAGCCCACCGAGATGAGTGTGAGTGTAGCCATGAAAGGGCAATCGTTGAGTCGGACCACAGATGGACAGTTATCGATGAAGATTCGGGTAGTTTATAAGTGGTTTTGAAAAAGTGATATAAATCTGCCAACAATACAGCTGCACACAGCTCTAACCGAGGAAGAGAAACCTTTTTTATAGGAGCCACGCGTGCTTTCGAAAACACGGGTACGACAGATGTATTATCCTGTTGATCGATTACCTTCAAATACAGAATAGCGCCGTACGCAACTTCGGAGCTATCACAAAATCCGTGGAGTTCGTAGAACTTGGCATTATCACCTGAGAGTCGACGTGGAATTCTCAAGGACTGCATTTCGTTTATCTGTTGCTGGTATTCATTCCACAACGTTACGACGTGATCTGGAGGGACATCATCCCAACCACCACCAACCACCCATAATTGTTGAATCAAACATTTTGCCTTGATAGTCACTGGAGAAACAAAGCCAAGCGGGTCAAAAATCTTTGCAACTTCACTCAGAATTGTTCGTTTAGTGCACGGACGATTGCTAGGTGCCACATCAAAAAAGAAGTTGTCAGAAGTAGGGTCCCACTTCAAACCAAGAACTTTGAGGGCTAGATTTTCCGTTTCGTCGAAAGAAATTGGATCGAATAGACAATCTTCTGGGCGTATATTCGCCAAGAGTCTTGAGTCGTTGCTGGCCCACTTTCGTAAGTGAAACTTACCTAAGCTAAAAAGACGAATTAATTCTTCCTTGGCCGCTAATGCTTCCTGCAACGAATTTGCCCCCGTTACGATATCGTCAACGTAAATCCCTGCCCCAGATGATAGTATTTTCTGTGCTATGGGGAAGCCATCTCCTTCGTCTTGTACCAGCTGCTGAATAACCCTACATGCCAGAAAAGGCGCTGATGCTACCCCGTAGGTCACCGTGTTTAAACGATATTCTTGAATGGGAGAATCTTCACTAAAGCGCCAAAAGATCCGTTGGTAATCACGGTGACACGGATCGACTAAAATCTGTCTATACATTTGTTGTATGTCTGCCATAAAAACAATGGAAGACTCTCGAAAACGCAGAAGTATTTCAGTAATATTTGCTTGCAGCTTTGGACCCTTCAATAGTCTATCGTTCAATGACATGTTGTTGGCATCTCGCGCAGAAGCATCAAAAACGACCCGCAGCTTCGTGGTTTTGCTTCCTGGGTTAATGACACAGTGGTGGGGAATATAATATTTTCCGTTATCCAGCTCTTCGGTAGGAACCAACGTCATGTGGCCACTCGCAAGATAATCAGCCATGAATTCGGTATATTGTCGACATAATTGAGGATCACGGGCTAGTCGACGTTCAATAGCGTGAAAACGGCGTAAAGCAATATCACGGATACCCTGAAAAGGGGGTGTATCGTCATCTTTAAATGGGAGCTTCACCGTGTATCGGCCTGAGTCATCACGCGAATGATCTGTTTGAAATTTCCGTTCGCATAATAAATCATCCGGAGTTTGCGTTGAAGTTTGTGGAAGGGTATCAAGCTCCCAGAATCGTTGCACAAGATTGGCCAGCTCGTTCTCCTTATTGGGTTGCATGTTAAATAATGAATGACTGGCAATAGGAGACTTACCTAGCAAGAGCCACCCAAACATGGAATTGAATGCCGGAGGCTGTACCGAAGAACCTTTGATCCGTTCATCAAGAAGACACTCGGCAAAAATATCAGCACCCAGCAAAACATCAATTGGGCCGGGAATGTCGAAGCCAGGATCTGCTAGGTCTAAATCCTTAATCTGAGTCCACCCACTGCTATTTAGTTGAGCTATTGGTTGATCGCCGCAAATATTGTTTATAACATTCAAGGTTAAATCTAACAACGGCCTCTCCTTTACGCCTAATGTACAAAAGATCTGTCCCTTAACCTCTGCAGGTGCACCACCTACCCCCTTAACATGTACGCTTGTTGCCGAGGGCTGAAAACTTAATAACTGAACAGCATCTTCAGTGATAAAGTTATTTTGACTGCCTGTATCCAGTAGGGCCCGAAGAGTTACGAAATGACCCTCTGCATCTTTTAATTGTATTAATGCCGTGGCAAGAAGCACGGTCATATGTGTGCTTGATGAAGAGGCTAAGGCGGCGTTTGCTATCAACACTGCATTTGTTGATGTGGGTTTTACCTCTTCGTTGTGCAAAAGTGTATGATGTTTGCGCCTACACTTTTGGCATGAAAAGATTGACATACAATCTCTCAACTGGTGCGACGCCTTTAAACAGTTAAAACACCATTGCTTTTTCGTTGCGATGTCCATGCGTTCCTGTACGGATTTCTGCAAGAAGTCTTTGCATTGAGTTATGCTGTGGGCCGCGTCACAAAAGGAACACTTGTAGCCAAACCTGGCAATAGTTGATTGAGTGGTACCCTTGGTTGGGTCCCTTTCAGAAGACGATGCTAAAAGCGTATGATTGACGTTGTGGTAAGTTCGTTTTGACGTTGTTTCTCTGACGGTAGGTGTAATCGACTTTGTTGGTGCAACAAAATGAGCATTACGTATAAGAGCATCACATTTAAGGTGAAGGAACTTTTTAATTTCTGTAAATTGAGCGAATTGGTTGGTATGTTTCTGCTCCTCAAATTCGCAACGTAATTTTGAGTCCAATTTAGATAAGATATGATAGGTTAAGATAAAATCCCATTTATCCACAGGTAGGTTCAATCGCTTTAATATACATAAATTTTCGTCAATAGAATCCAGGGATCGACGAAAGTCGTGAGCGCTTATGAATTTCAGCGAAACATTTAAAATGTCTTTCCAACAACTGAAGGCTAACTCACGTTCATCCTGATACCGTGAGACCAAAAAATTATATGCGTCTTGATAATGTTCGCCGGTTACAGGAAAAGTCCGAATCACGCTGGCCGCCTCGTCGCGTAATGACGCTATCAAGTAGTGAAAACGTTCGGTGTCGCTTAACATGGAACAAGTATGAATAAGAGCGTTATATTTATCGATAAATTCTGGCCAGAGTTTAATATCGCCAGTGAAGATCGGTAGTGAAATTTTCGGTAATTTTATTTGGGAGGCAGCTGGTTTTTGTCCTAGTGATGATGAGGCTGAAGAGCTCGACTCTTGAGAGAGTTGTCGATGGATTGATTTAATTTTAAAATACATTTCATCAAAGGTTTCTTGTACTTCCTGATCCTCGTCTACTCTGTCTGAGAGGTCAATGATAACAAAATGGAGATCTTCAAACCTACTGACATTTATTTTCACATCCTCATAATAGGAAAAAAATAGATTGGATTTCGCCACATCTGATGAGGCCTTTTCAGCAACATCTAGCATTTTTGCTACGCGATTATATATAATAGTGCGTTTTCTCCGTAACGACGGTAAATCAGTGACCGAATATCCATCATCAAATGACTTTGAATTCGAAGTTTTAGTCTTACTTAGTTTACGTTTCACGTTCGGACAAAACGACATAGTTGGTAACACGAGGGACCCGGCTAGGTCTATACCTACTGGACGAACCTAACTGACACAAGTACCTATACCTACACAAGTCTGCTAGCAATAATAAAGTAGGTAGGGGTTTATGCACAACGGGTACGCCGTGAAACCAATGAGAAGGAATGGTCGAGATTATTATGTTATAAATAGGCCTTTCACTAAGAGCATATGCAGCGTGAAATAATAATCACATAAATCTCCTAATAGCGTACCTGTACTTACCGATTAGATATATATGTATAACTTTATTATGAGAGAACAATACAAATTACTGGCTTGACATGAAAACACGATAAGCGTGAATACCGAAAAAGTACCCACCTACCTAGCTAGGTACATAGGTTGGATAAAATAAGGGAATAAGTAAACTAGGTATTTAGCCAATCCCCAACTTACTTTTCTAGGTAACGATTCCGAAAAACTGTATTTATTAATTATAAGGTAAGGTATGCACCAAGCCGAGATGATTATAATAAAAGCACCGAGGATAATGATTGCTTGAATTATGATCTTGGTACATACATAATATACCTATCTATTCGATACGTTATACTTTAGAATGATAAGAAAACCTATGAAAAACAAGTGGAATTGGAAGAATGTATATCTCGTCACTAGAATTCAACTAAATCAAAAGAAATCCGTTAATTATATAGGCGAATGCAATCCAAACTTACGCGCTTGGGAACCGGTAGGTAGGTTGTTCCCCAGTAACGCTTTACCAAAATGGCGGAACTAAACTTACGGCAAAAACGTAATCAATCACCTAACTATGAAATGTAGACCAGTGTACTACCAAGCTACCCATTCAGAAAATACCAAGCTGTATAACAAGCTATAAATACAATAGTAACATGAAGGCGTCCCGGGTTTCGGCACCAAAAAGATGTGACGTACAGGCTTACTGCCCTAGGGTCACACTGGGTCGACTACAAAAACCGTTGATTTCGCGCTGATAGTAATCGCCGTATTAGTTTATGTATGATAAAAAGACATATTCCAAGTAACAATATAATGCGCACGTACCTGGAATACCCAAATGCTGATCGCCTCCACACCCTGTGCGCTTCTCCAGCGTTTTATATCCAGTAGATAGGTAGGCACTACTTGTCCGTAAGCAAACACCGGCCGGTGATAATTAAACTGATTGCTGTAGTTACGAGTAGGTTTACACGTAAAGTCTAGGTAATGCACACACACAACACAAAATATATGGAAATCACGTTGATTCAATCCGATTTTAACGAGGTTTTTCTTCCAAGTAACGGTAAGCTGCGCACGATCGCGAGTGATACCAAGTAATAATCTTTTTTCGTAGTGTTTGGGTAGATTCGTTTGTCTTCCTCCGTTTGGTGAGGGTAGATTTGGTTCACTTGCACATTCGCATCGGACAATGGAATGTTGCCCCTTGTTACGAGAAATTAGACCTTATCATCAACACATAGGGACTATTACGGCGAACACTATGCGGACGAAACAATAATTGTTCATAATAATATGAGGCAACGTAGTACGGTTTATAAGTCCAGTCGTCCAGTCTTCGGTCAGGTCCTGTTTTCTGCTATAGCCATGGTGACTATAACAAAAAACGATCGGCACACAATTTTCTTCATCAGAGAATTCCCGTTCAATCTTCTTTTATTCCATTTCACTAATACTTGTGTCTTTTATCTAACATTTATCGGTTATAATACCATGAATATTAAACGATATACATTAGAAAAACACTAGAATATAAAATTTAATAAAATTGACAACCGTCGTTCAAGATGAAAAAAATGGTGTCCGATCGCACCGCAAGTCTGGGACTGATCACTGACGTGATGCGTGGTTAAAAAGTGACATTTGCGTTCGCGTCGACATGCCAGATCGACCTGTCAGCCCCGCGCATCTACATGTACTTTGCGTTGGAATGGCGCGTGCTGTTTCCCGCGGTCCGAACTTTAAGTGTGCAGAGGGCTTACCACGGGTTTTGATAGTTTTCGAAAACTTTTTAGGTTTTGGTATCTTTCCATACATTTTCGTACAGCGCCTCTAGGGAAACGTGCATGAACTACGAAAATGTATGAAAAGATCAGTGTTGCCGTTTTTCATTTGGAGAAAATGCTAAAACATGTTGCAAAAAATGCTAAATAACTTTTAAAAATGCTAAATAAAATCTATATTTTTCTTTTGAATTCCTTAGGAATTTTGAATTTTTAGGTAACGTACAAAAAAATGTTAATCATAAAAATATGCTAAATGCGAATTTTTCAAGCTAACAGACCCGAAAATATGCTAAATTTAGCATTAAAAATGCTAAAACAGCAACACTGGGAAAGATACCGAAACTTATAAAGTTTTCGAAAACTATCAAAACTCGTGGTAAGCCCTCAGAGCACTATTGCTATCAGTATCACGTAATCACTCGGAAGTTTTAGCGGAAACTTCACAGCAATGCCTTCGATCAGACAGTAAAATAAATAAATTATTTACTAACTATGTAAAAATACGAGAAACCTTACATAACGTAGGAGCGTAGCATCTCTCTACTCGTTTAGTTTGTCAGAAGGGTGATCTCGGGTCCACCTTCCACCTAATCTAAACCATACGTGCCCTCTCTCCAAAATATAAGTAGATAATCGCATTATCTATGGGCGGATGCAGTGGCACTGCTTTAGAAAATAAATATCTTGAATGTATTAAGGGGCTTATTTTAAATCATAAACTGCACAATATTTATGGCGTTTCAGCGGTGGGGTGGATTTGAAAGGTGAATTTTTATATTTTATTTCATTTTGGACTACCCCCTGGCCCGAGTCACCCCATGGCGAACCAGTAGAAAATGAAATGAAATATGCGACTTGTCAATTTTTACACTGTGCACTATACCTATTAAGTACAATCCTTACACAGTGTGTACATATGTTGTATAAAGTGAGTATCATTACTTACGTCTTTTTACATTCATACTTGACTAGCGATTCGCCCCGGCTTCGCACAGGTGTAAATTATACATATAAACCTTCCTCTTGAATCACTCTATCTATTAAAAAAACTGCATCAAAATCCGTTGCGTAGTTTTCAAGATCTAAGCATACATAGTGACAGATAGCGGGAAGTGACTTTGATTTATGCTATGTAGTGATATTGAAGATGCAACAAGCACAAAGCCCACCTGATGTTAAGTGGCGATCATTTCCTATAACAAAGTATTGCATCGCAATCGATCTCGCATGTTTGGAAGGTACTCGAAGATACTCCTCCCTGCGTCCATCAGCCTTACAAAGGTGATAAGTCTCATGCGCCTTTAATTTCACCGCTACATGAAACCCACGTCCCACACCCTTTTATCTTGAATTCAACAATGGTACTTCACTGTAGAAATTTGATTGAATGCGACTAGCCTAGCTGTGGAGGTGGCTATTGTACTTACAGGGCAAACGATACGAAACAGAGAAGTCAATATTTATTACAAAAAACTTAAAACGGTCTTAAGTTAGGTACCTATTTATCGGAATACTTATTTACTTACCTACACTCTAAAAACTCAGAAATAGATGAAGTTCGTATGGGCATCTGTGGTCTTCATCATCTGTTCCTTTTCACCAAATGGTGATTTCCGAAAGCAAAATGAGAACCTTTGAAGTTAGTTTAGCTAGGATCATTGACACGCAAAGAAGAAGACTACAGGAATACGCATGGTGGTAGAACGCAACCACGCGAGTCTTTCTCCAAAAAGGTCTACTCTAGCTCGAATATTATCTCGCCTCGGTATTGCAATCTCCATCCTCGGAATCCAAACCAAACTAACCTCAAGCTGTGGTACACCCTGATAACTAACAAACGGGGCTCTGGCTGCCGGCTGATTGCGGCATAGCGCAGCCTAACACCGGCACAGCTAAATTTCCTGGCCGCGGACGGGCAGCAGCGTCGGCGGTGCGAGAAGCTGCCCAACGTGGGGATTATTAACATATCCCCCTTTTAATTAAGGGAAGCCTATGTCCAGCAGTGGGCGGGTATAGGCTAGTGGTGGTGGTGTTGGTTTGTCTATTATATTGCCATGCCATTAGGGGTTCTTGTTCATAACACCATGTGAAAGCAACAAATGTATTGAGTACAAGCTTCCGACCGCGGCTTCGCTCGCGTGCTACCGGGATAAAAAAAGACTATGTGTTGATCCAGGTCAAACTATGTATATTCCAAGTTTCAACCAAATCCGTTCAGTAGTTTTTGCGTGAAGGAGTAAAAAACATCCATCCATGCCCACAAATTTTCGCATTTATAATATTAGAATGATATATATATTAGTAGGATTGAGTACTACACGTAGGTACATGTCTGTTAGTGCACGAGATATCTTCTAGTTCTTTCTCTACCAGATGCTTTAATTAAGTTGCAAAAGAAGCAATCCAAAAGATAGCTGTGGTGATTGGCGTCCATTATCAAAATAGGGTTCTGTAACAATAACAGACCCGCCGCAAGTGAACAATCCCGAGGGTTCCGTCGTTACACTCGTTAGCTCCGTGTGTTCCCGGCAATTTAACAGGACCTTTCCAGGATTGTTTGAAAGAAAAAGCAAATTTTAAACCTTACGTCGATGTTAATAAAGTCCATAGAAAAACCTTTTTTGTGCCTTATTATCCAATGGGAAAGGTTGTAGACAATTGCTTTAATAAAATGGATTTTACGTCGTGTAAGGAAATAAGGGTGTGTTGTTTGATTCTCAAGAGATGGGAGGTAATGTTATGTAGAGTTTTTTGTATGAACAACCCCTACGCAGAAATAAGACCAAAGTTTTACAACAATCTCTTCTTTTTAACCGACTTCTGAAAAGGCGGAGGTTCTCAAATCAATAGATATTTTACGATTGCTGATTCAGGGGATGTAAGGGATTCCAACTGCCACCTTCGACCTCACCTGCCCGTGGTGCGCCCTGTTAACTAACAAACGGGGCTCTGGTCACCGGCTGATTTCAGCATAACGCACCCTAACACCGGGACAGTGAGCGAAAAGCTGTGTCCTGCGATCCCCAACCCGCATGCCCAGCGTGGGGATTATCGGCATATCCCCTTTCTTAATAGGGGAGGCCTATGTCTACTTCAGAACTCCGTTATTATTAATCGATTCGAGAAGAGAGAGTGTATAGTTTCCGTTTGTTTATAAATTTCCATAAAATTAACTCCAATAAATAATTCCAATATAAATTTGTAATGTACGACGCCCTCCGGCCAGGTGGGGCGACGATTTACGAAAGGCTGCTGGTAGAAGATAGTCATATGCCTATAGCAATCTTCTCAACTTGGTCGGCTAGCATTTTTTTTAAATTTTCTGTAAACTCGTAAGGCGACCGCGGCATTATAAATAGTAGTAAGTAATAGGGGTCGCAAACCGGGATCCCGAATCCCGAAAATACCGGAATACCGGACCGAAAAGAACGCTTTCAAATACCGGCATTGAGAAAACGGAAATCGGGATTTACGTTATTTTCGGTATTTCACTATAAATCTATATTAAATAATATTATGTCAATAAACAATAAAAATAACTCAGCAGCAGCGAGTTATTTATAATACTTGCGTAATAAATGATAGTTTTTTTTAATAAATGTGATTTTCTTATCATAACGCTCTTTTATTGTTTGGCTGGTGACTATTTCCTTACGAAAATTACGATTCCATTAAATATTTCAAATATTTTTCTCACTATATTGAAAATACCGAAAATACTGAAGCTACCGGAATATCGTTATTCATTTCAAAGTAATATCGAAAACACCGATTTTTGAAAAGAGGTCCGGTATTGCGACCCCTAGTAAGTAACCTAACTAGATAGGAAACTACATAATCCTACTATTATTATAAATGCGAAAATTGTGATTATGGATGTATTATTGATGTCACGCAAAAACTACTGAACGGATTTGGATGAAACTTGAAATATACATAGTTTGTAACCTGGATTAACACATAGGCTATCTATATACACATATTTTTATCCTGGTACCACGCGCCCGAAGCCAAGGGCGGAAGCTAGTTTTTAATATTTTCTTAATAATACCCGCAGTTTAAAAGGAAAATTTTAATACCTAACTACAAAAATTTCAATCTAGTATCAGCGTCCAAGCAAACTATTTTCCAATATAAAATTACGAGACAAAGAATTTATCAGAAGCTCGTTGCTTTAAAACTCCGCGCTCTGAACTCCTCGAGATAGAGGGCGCCTCGAGAGCCTACCTCGCCAGCCTACCCTGGCCCCTCGGCCCCCCTTGAACACGTTATAAATAACGTAAAAACTGTGAGCTGGTTAAGTGATAGGGGTCAGATAAAACTGGCAGTGGCGACAAAAGGCCAGAAAACAATAGGTCTACGTAAAAGGGTTAGGTTTTTGAAAAATATTCTTACACGTTTACTGATAAATCATGAAAGAATGGAAACTATAAATATCGAAATAAAGTTTAATTCTGGGTATTCTATTCATCATCATCATCATCATTAGCCTATAGCAGTCCACTGCTGGACATAGGCCTCCCCTAATGAGCGCCATTGCGCCCTGTCCTGAGCTCGACGCATCCAGCTTCTACCAGCAGCCTTTCGCAGATCGTCACCCCACCTAGCCGGAGGACGTCCTACACTACGTTTGCCGAGCCGTGGTCTCCACTCAAGAACTCGTTTACCCCAACGGTTATCGGTTCTTCGGCAGATATGGCCAGCCCACTGCCACTTCAGCTTGCTAATTCTCTGAGCTATGTCGACAACTTTAGTTCTATGTCGGATAAACTCGTTACGGATTTTATCCTTCAGAGAAACCCCGAGCATAGCTCGTTCCATCGCTCGCTGAGCGACTAAACTGGTGGACCAGCCGTACTGTGTGTGAGTGGACCTACATAGAAAAACAAATATAATATCAATAAATATATAGGGTGGAGCAAAATTTTACCTCATTGAGGGCAGCTACCTTTTATTTTGTAGTTAGAAGGCTTTGTTCTGAGGAAACAATAGGTTTATTTTGAAGAAAATTACAATTGCGTTTTTAGATTTTTGAAAAAATGTTTATTCAGCCTAGAAAATGACATTTGAAAAAAAACAAGTTGGTCTCAATCGACTCTATTTACTAACAGGAACACTTTTCCCAAAGTAACTTACCAAATCAAATTGTTAGTTTCCGTGAAAATTAAAAAAAAAGTTTTCGATACCATATCTATGTAATGTCATTCGCCATAAGATTGAGTACATGCATGCAATTCGGTATTCGGTATTCGGTAATCGGAGGTATCATCATTCTGCCATACATTATGAAAGGTCAATTTAAAATAAGAACAGAGTATATTGCCTGGCAAGTGTTCGAATGATATACATGGCCTCATGTAGCGGCAAATGACGTTTCATAGAAATTGTACGGAAGACTTTTTTGAATTTTCGCGAAAACTTTCGATTTGATTTGGTAAGTTACTTTGGGAAAAGTGTTCCTGTCGGGAGATAGAGTCGAATGAGACGAACTTGTTTTTTTTTGACGAATGTTATTTTCTGAGCAAACTCTGCTTTTAAAAAAAACAAAAATGCCATTATTATTTACTTCAAAATAAACTTACAGTTTCGTCAGAACAAAACCTTCTAACTACAAAAGAAAAGGTAGCTGACTTCAATGACTTAAAATTTTGCCCCACCCTGTATATGAATACTAGCTTCCACCCGCGGCTTCGTTCGCGTGGTACCGGGATAAAAATAGGCTAATTTGTTAATCCAGGTCACAAACTATATGTACATTCCAAGTCTCATCTAAATCCGTTCAGTAGTTTTTGCGTGAAAGAGTAACAAACATTCATCCATACATCCATACTCACAAACTTTCGCATTTTTAATATTAGTAGAATAAGTAGGAAGGATAAAAAGTAAACCCTACTTCCTATCATGAGTAGGATTTACCTAGGGAGGGCGCAACGGCGTTCATTTGTGGAGCACAGCAGTGGACTGCTACGGGCTGATGATGATGATAGCCTGGTCAATATTTTTATGGAAAATTTGAGGTTTTCCCGCTGCACTCTTTCAGGGACGGAATTTCAGGTACCTAAACAGGTACAGTATGCAAGGAACTAACCCTCTCAAGTCTCTAGATCGTAACAGTAATTATTGATGCTCTAAAACGTACGGTTTAGACTGTGCGTAGATTGTCTGCCATTCTGTAAAGGCAGTGAGCTTCATTATAGTTTTAAACAAGTTTTTAGTTAAACTATTGCGTAACTTTACCTGGCTAGTAAAAAGTTCTTCATTGAAAAACTGAAAAATTCGGGGTCTTTGAATAAGTTGACCTTTGGGTTTTACCCCTTTTTGGGACAATAATACGAACTCAAACTCACCGTCTATATTTTGATAATAATCTATGTAGATACCTAATTTTATTCGAACTTCGATGCGGTATTATTTGCTCTAGTAAAATGAGAAAAACTAAGAAAACTTGCGTGTTCCTGCGGGTCAGCATTTTACGTTTGAAATGTTTTTTTGGACTAATCAGCATTCAGTCGCAACAACCGCGTTACCGACGATAAGAAGGAAGAAATACAACCAACTACGAACATATAGAATCGTAGGGTGTTCATATCACACCCTACACAGTTAGTTCGTAGTTAAGTAAAATCAAGAATGTATAGGGTAAGGTATCAAATACATTGGACATTAAGGCAGCTCCACGCTGCACATTAGTAGCGATCAATCAAGCGACACGTGCTGTAGGCGGCTGCTAGCGGCGATATTAATGTCCGCTGACCCAGTTAGCGGACTAATGGTGCCTCTCCATTATAAGAGTAATTGAAGATGATCGGCTTTGTAAGGGAGAATTATTTAATTATTTCCTTTGAGTGCAGAATGATTGTTAAGAGAGATTAAAACATGAAATAGGTATGTAACCTATTTCATGTTTTAATCTTTATGTACCTACTTAATTACGAGTCTAGCTTTAACAACAAAATATGCTCTAGAAAGGTATATACTCGTAGCTGTTAAAACTAAAGATGTTATAAAACCAATATTATTTTGACAATATTGTTGTACATTTTGCAAATCGTAAAAAAACACATTGAATTGCGATTTATAACAGAGTTTTGGGGAAGCTAAATCTCGATATGTCTAGGTTAGGACCAAAGAGGTTGGATTTTTTTTCTTTTGTTAGGACTAAATAGCTGTCCGAATATCTACGCAAGCATCCTGATAGCAATTTACTTGTCTTGGTACCGTTTCTTACTTGTTTCTAATGCCCAGAATGATTATTTGCTATGCTTTGATGGGACCGGTATAATATTGAGCGATACGACGCGACGGAGGTTTCAACTGTTTTAATAAGGAATAAAAAGTACTTGCTATGTAGATATAATGTACTTATTCATATTGAAAAACGGGAGTTTTCATGTACCGTTACATCGGAGAAGGTACCGACGGCGTTTCGACTCGTTAAGAGAGTCTTAATACTTAGTGTTTGTAAAGGCTGAATGTGCGTGATGTGGCCAATAAATCACTCAAAAATATTAATTATTGTAAGTTTAACAACACGACGTCCTACTACTTTTGACTAACACTAGTGCATTACAATTCTTATTGAGATCAAGATCATCATCATCATCAGCCTATAGCAGTCCTCTGTTGGACAAGGCCTACCCTAATGAGCACCATTGCACCCTGTCCTGAGCTCGACGCATCAAGCTTCTACCAGCAGCCTTTCGCAGATCGTCCCGCCACCCGGCTGGGAAACTTTCTACACTCGTTTACGCGCATAGGAACAAATGTTTGCTCACATTTTATATCGTATACTTGGAAACGAACCGGCATCTCGAATTATATGCACCATCGATTTCTTGTTTCATTCATGAATTTATTATTATTTAATAATGGGCGAGCTAAGACTACTAAAATGGCGATGGAATGGCCACATGACCAGGGAGACTAAGGGGAAATGGACAAAGATAATTACAGAGTGGCAACCAAGAGACGGAATAAGAAAAAAGAGGCAAAGACAAAAGAAAAGATGGGACGATGATTTAAAGAAAGTTGTAGGTGCTACGTGGCCCAGAATTGCGCTCAATAGAGCCGAATAGAAATTGCTGGAAGAGGCCTATGTGTCACAGGAGACGCCGAGGACCTGAACTGTTTTGTTAACCAAAAATTTGGTGTAAGGAAAAAATGTAAAAGATTTTCGCCATAACGGCTATAATAATAAAAAAATATGGACGAGCAGCTTGATGCCCATTTTACGTATCCATGATGTGTCCATTTCAAGCAGCGTTAAAAAATTAAGCCAGTATTTCTGTCACTTATTTTTTCACTGATTGATGCAGACGTAGCCAGATGTCGAATTAATTCACTTCGAGTTATTATTATCGATTGAATTCACTTCGAATTTACACATAATGAAATAAAAAGTTCACGGCTAGCGCTAGGAATCTTGTTAACAATACACCAAAGTGTCGGAGTCAAAGGTTCCAGGATCATGTAATTCCCCTGTGAGCCTGAGCCTCTGAGCCAGTAATTTGGCTCACGTATCGCTGGCGTAGCCGCTACGTGGCCAGAGCCTACGCTACCATGGGCAACTCGAAGCTTACTCATTTTCAAAACTAAAACTTTTAAAAAGATATACTCTAAAAAAGTCAAACTCTTAATTATAATAATGAAAGTACAAAAGGCGGCCTTGTCGCTTGGTTGGTGTGGTCTCCTCTAGACAAACTTTGGATGGACTAGATTTTTAAAGACTGTTGAACCTACCGAATGTTTAAATATCGTAAGGAGGGTAAAGGGGGTTCCAAGTTGGTTTCATGGATAGGTTGGAACTTCCAACCTATCCTTGGAGCCCAAGTCAACTTCGCCTGTCAAAAGTGCACCCTGATAAACAACAAATTCTGCGGTTATGCTCCAGTTTGGACGCCGACAATTGCAGCCTTAAAATAAACTTATTAAAAATTTCGGACTAAACAGATCCAATCTGTTGATCCAGTTTTGAGTTAAAGAAAAATAATTAAACATCAAAAGAAAAAGAGAAACTTGTGCCAAGAGTGATTATTGAGTTGTATAACTAGATCACTCTCCGTACAAAGCACTTCCGCACCTATCCGCTATAGTCTTCAGGATGCTATTGTGACCGACTCGCGCTGTTGTTTTCTTAAAATGTCCGCCATTATTTACTTATTTATCTAGTTCCACTAGTAAGGGTGAATGATTAATTCTCACATAGAGCTGACTGGGCGCCCTCGAACATGTTTGTGTAGCTAAAATAATTGCATTTTCTTGTTAACGCGACTTACGCTCTGCATACGAGACTGCGCGAATATGAATAATTACTTATTACATGCTGGATTTGCTTCTTTTTAATTAAGGCTTGTTTTAGTACTGTTTGAGGACGTCAGTAGCGTAGAAAATTGTCCGCTGTGATGCGAGTTCAGAATCTCTCTCTCTGTGTGGTCGGTAATTTCACGGCTGAAAATCGTGATCATTGTACATTGTCTTCGTGATGGACTGAACTGCTTGTCACAAACGGCTTCTGGAGGCAGCCAACTGCACCAATTGTTCCCCAACCCACATGTCTGGCTTCGGAATTATGGGCCTTCTTATCTAAGACATATGCAGTAGACTGTCAAAGGCTGGTGTGGTTGTTGTTGTGCATTAAAAGAAAAACATTTTTTTTTATGTCAATCGTCCAACCTGGACCTATCTGCCAGTGTCACGTCATAATAAAAACAATTGAGGCGTATGTACAAGCAAATTGAATAAAAACAGACCAGAATAGGATTTAAACAAAATAATGAATAAATGAATATGAATATGAATAAGAATAAGAATTCATAAACCTCGACAACCCGAAAATATAAGGTGGGAACCTTATAATTTTAGGTTGTTAAAATTTATGAATTGGATTAAAGTTTTGTAGACATTTGGATCTTTAGAATTTAGAAGTTCTGGAACATAACATAACATAAAACAAATTTTCAATGTAAAAGTAAAGTAGCAAAATCTGGCAGAATCAAAAGTGACAAAAGTGAGCAAAAATTATCCAGCTACGCAACCTGGCACGTCCTAACAAAGAGTTTTTAAAGTGTGGCAAGGAGGTGCGCTATGTGACTGTATGAAGGGTACGCGAACGATTAGTTTTTCGTTTTTAACTCTGCTTCTAGACATTGTAGAGAAATCAAATGTAGCCTGTATGGTAAGTTGGAGGGTAAGCCAACTGATTTTACAACAATAACCAAAATCCGTTCAGTATTTTTCGCGCCAAGTCGTAGCAAACATACAGACAGAAAAAGTCTTCCGATCCAAAATTTTATTTTCGGTATTAGCTTTAAAATGCTTTACGGAATACACTTTTGCTAAAAAAACATATGTACAGTTTTTTAATCTACTCTTTTTAAATAAATATTTCCTAATTTCCAAGGGGTAGCTATGTATAATACTAACCGATCATCATAAAATTTCGAATAGACCAAATCCATCCAGAAACAAAACAGTTACGTTTCTTATTTGCATGCAATGTCTACTTGCGGATCTATTTATGTCAGTGTTTCACAAAGCTTAAAGCTGCGTAAATTGCAAGCAATTATGAAACTTAACGGCTTTGTTGATGTTTCAATTTCCTCTAGCATGTTTTAAAATGCGCTTTGATGCTCTCCGACGCGCGCCTGTAAGTGTGAATCATACATTATCAAGAAAAAAGTTTCTGAGGCATAGAAAAATATCGCGAGGGAAGCCGCGGGCTGAGGCTTGTATTATAAGCATTATTGTTACCTTCAGGAAATCTAGACTGCCTAAACACAATATCCTTGTAACAAATAAACAATACATTCTCAAATAACCCGTCTGAGTCTCGACAAAACAAACAGACAAATATTCGGCAATACGTTATTGCGGGAGGATATTGCCAGCTGGGCAAATATTGTTCCTTTCCTGCCCAAGGAGCCAACCGAGTGAAAAGAATATAAGTATTTTATGTACCTAAGTTTATTTACCAGCACAGTACTAACTTAACTTAAAGTACGGACTTATTTTATTTCATGGTACCTACTCTTCTTACCTTTTTGCCTCACTGTGCGGCTTACCAATCCTTGCTTTTTTATTATTACTTTTTATTTTGTATTCTATAGCTTATGATGTGTTGTGTATTATGGGTCAAATAAATTATTTGTCTTTCTTTCTTTAGTAAAAGCGATTTTTGAATCGTCACCTTTAATCCTTAATCTATTCTCCATACTTATAAACGCTTCTCATATGCAGGGGCGGATTTGATCCGTTGCTCGCCCTAGGCATATTAAAGTTTGCCGCCCCCTTACTCGCTGTAAAGCCAAAAATTTAAAAAAACCGTCATGACTGCTCTTTGTCTTTAGCTCGAAAATCGTGATTCGATTTAAACCCACTCTGTAAGTGAAAAAACTGTTATTCAGTGCGAATACAAGTAGATGAAGATGATTTGCTAAAATAGTAACATTAATTTCATGATATGCTTGATCTGCTCATATTTTGGTAGTCTTAAAGTTTTTTTCATTCATTATTTTTTCACCAAATTTTTCCGCCCCCTGAGTTTTGCCGCCGTAGGACCGGGGCTATTTGGCCTGTTGGGAAATCCGCCCCTGCTCATATGTAACGATTGCTTAAAGTAATCCTTGTCCCTGTTTGTCATTAACGAACAGTGAGGGATGGCAATACTATAAGCATTGTTTATTTTTAGGCAGAGTTTATCCATAAGAAATCTAATTTGTAATTTATTACTGGATAATCTGAAAATGTAATATTTTGATCTGAAATATTAGAGGCATGAAGGTGTTAAGCCTCATGTGCCTGCAATGTCACTGTCACCCACAACCTTCAAACTCAAAACGGCATAGCTGCTTCACGGCAGAAATAGGCATTTAAAGTTGTTCCATCCAATATGTACTTTCGCCTGTGGCTTAGCTCGCGTGGTACCCGAATAAAAGCCACCAGTCACCAACACACCACACCAGCCTATATCAGTCAGCCAGCTGCGGTCGTGGCTGCGGTCTCGAAGTCAGCAACAGCGGCGCGGGAAGCCGAATCTAGGACAATTCTAGACAATTCTATGCATTGAAATGCGCCATTCCTTCGCGCCACGCCGCCGCCCCGCTCCCGCTGACTTCGTGACCGCTGCCTATTAAAGTGGAATATGCCAATAATCCCCACATTGAACATGCGGGCACAACTTCTCGCACCGCCTACGCTGCTGCCCGTCGGTGGTTACTGGATTTAGCTGTGCCGGTGGTAGGCTGCGCTATGCCGCAATCAGCCACCGCCAAAGCCCCGTTTGTTAGTTAGCAGAATGCACCATGGACAGGTGAGGTTGGTTTGGGTTTCGAAGGTTGGTGTTGGAGCCCCTTAAATAGATAAAAGCATAGAATCTACTCTTCTAGGTATATTTCTTTATCTACCTACATAATGTATACATAATATGTCAAATTTTGGTCAATCCGTTCAGTATTCGCGTGTAAGAGAGTCAAATATTTCACATTTCATATATTCACATTTCACACAAAAACTTTCACCTTTTATAGTAGGATCAACAGTAGATCACAGACAAATTACTATATTATTCAATGCATGCAATTTCACGGATGTGCGCCTTTTATTTGTAATTAGCTCTTGACAGTAATGGCAGGTAATAAATTGCAATTATCAACTGATATTATAGCAATAATTTGCAATTACACGGCTCCTTTGAGTTATAATTAAGTGTCTAATTAGTTGAGGTATTTTTCTTACTTGTTTTTATTGTTTATTCATTAATTGCTTATTCAAGTACCGTCACAATTTTTTTTATGGATTGTTTCTTTGAACAACCAACGACCACTAACTCTAATTAAATATAAAAACAATAGCGCCCTGCACACGTTAAGTTCGGACTGCGGGAAACGGCACGTGCTATTCAAACCCGCACTCCGAATCGTACGTGTAGCTGTAGATGCGCGGGGCTGACAGTCCGATCTAGCATGTCAATGCGAAGGTAAATCTCAGTTTTAACCGCGCATCATGTCAGTGATCAGTCCCAGATGCGCGGTCCGATCTTTACGCGCCATTAGCACGACAGTTTGATCCGCTATCCAAACCGTACAGATCGGACTGCGGTTTGGTACGCGGTCCGATCTTTACATGTGTAGGGCGCTAATATGTTAACTAAATCCAACATTGGTACAAAAGCCACTACTCTTATAGCAAAATGTCACACTCGCTCAAATAAACCACTCTAACCGCCTACGCAGACACGACGCTTTGTCGTCGCGCTTAGTCGTTGTAACAATACGCCGAGCTGTCGCTTGCACTGGCGTTTGCAAGTTGGCGTTTGGCATTTGCGTTTGTCGCCGCGCTTAGAAGCGAGCGCGAGCGTCTGTCATAAATTGTCGTCGCGACTGTCGCCGTGTGTGCGGAGCTTTGAACAAAATGTATGAAAATTGTACCCCGCAGCTTGTCGTAGCGTCTAAGCGCGACGACAAAGCGTCGTGTCTGCGGAGGTTGTTACATCTTCCCATTACACTTAAAAAAATATATATTTTATTTTGATTATTTACCAAATACTTCAACTTGACATAACATCGTAAGCGTAAAGCTAGCTCGTAGCTCATAAATGTTGCCCAATGACAAAGCGGTGTTTTTAATCTAGGTACGCTTTTTCATTAGCCAAAAATTTACTTAATATTTCTTCCCAAGCCTTTGTGATTGATCCTCTGTTTGGTAATGTATTCTATAAAAATGTAAACTTCTTATTTATAACGTTTATCTAGACTGTTCCGTTGAAATTCACGAAACAGTTTTTCGTTTTCGAAATATACCCGTTTAGTTTCCGGGCAATTCTCCCTAAAAAAAGCAATTCACCCAACAAACCGGCGATTGCCAAGGAAAGCTGCTGAGCCGTGAAAAACGCTACTTAATGATCGTTAATGGCGAAAAACGACGAATACATCCGAGGATCGTCTTAATACGTCATTAGCGAGGATTGGCTCAGTACTTTTGCTAAACGTTTTTCAGTTGTAGGGGTGGCACACAAAAACTGCAGCAAGCATAAAGGTCTCGACATAATATGGGACAACGTCCGCGGACGATTTCATCCAGAACTGCTGTCCGATAGTAAGTTGACTATTCGGAAACCGCCGAGGACACTTATTGTAACGTTTGAGTGAACCGTGCACATTATGTCAAGAATTAACTAGACCATTGCTAAACTTAATTATATCTATTTTTTTTTTCAATATGAGTGATTGTCAATCAACAAATATTAGGCTAACTTGGCTTTTGTATCGTGTCTCAGTGATTCTACTTATTTTTTTACTACTAATTTAGCTATCAGGCATACATTCCTCCTAATGGTAAGTGGTTCCCGTAGCCTATGGTATAAATAGGAATTAAAAATACATACATATCTATCTGTAGTAGTAGGTACATACTTATAACATTTTTTAACGTTCACATTCATTTCATATTTAAAATATTAATATTATGTATTAAATATTTCTCAGATCGTAACGAGATAAATGGTTTTAAACAAGAATAAACATATTAACGTGGTTTTAAATAATTTGTTTGAATATTTTGTAGAAAAAAAATCATGTGTTTGAATTCATAATACCTAGCTACCTGTAGCTAGGAGGAAGATTTGAATAAAAAAAAACAAATAGGTCAAGCTAAATAAAACCGTAATACCTTTCCCAAACTCAATCCTTTTATTCAAAGGGCAATAATCTCAAGTGGCAGCCCTAAGTCCCTGGGACGTTATCGCACTAATTCTCCCGTGATTTATATCGGCTAGATTTTGTCGTGGATTATCCGGATTGACGCTCGCCATAATGTAATATCCGTTTGCCGATTCCGGTCCGCTTTGAGAATAACCCAAATCGCCTTCGAGCAATATTGGAGCACTGACAATATTTGAAGATACAATTATAAATCGACCAGGTACTAATACATACATACATATAGGTTACGATAGTAACAGTATATATCAATGACATACAGTCACGCCTTTTTCCCAAAGGGGTAGGCAGAGACCACGGATCTTCATTTGCTACGATCCTTACAAACCTCTTTTGCTTCATTCACTCTCACCACCTTGCTCATACATGTTCGTCGGTTTAAGGTACTCCTGACCTGGGGGTCTACTCTAATTCAACGAAGTACGAAATTGCGTGTTTCGTTTCTTGCGACTCGATATTCGATACAAATAAACCAAGATTTCAACACAAAGTTCGTAATGTGTGACCCCTACCGTACCCCTACCCTACTCTTACCCAACCCCTACCGTACTCCTACCCCTAAAGATTATTAAAAAAAATTAAAAAGAATAAGTATTCACTGGATAAAAAGTTTCCTATGTCCGTCTCCTGGTCCTAAGCTACTTCCTTACCAATTTTCACCCAAATCGGTTCAGTAGTTCTTGAGTTATAAATAGTGTAACTAACTCGACTTTCTTTTATAGTATATATATAGAATAGATCTTCAAATTTGTCGAAGAGTCAAGATATTGTTATTGTATAGTAAAAAGGATTGAGAAAGGTATGCTGAGGTGGTTTTGGCATGTAGAAAGGATGGATGAAAGAAGATTTTCTTAAAAAATCGACTAGTTATTATTTTACTTACCTATTATTGTGCCTAAGTGAAACGAACGTAAATTGACTCATACATATTAAAAACGGAAATTGTTCAGTCACCCTGAAGAGAGCTCTCTGAAAGAGTCGAAACGGCGTTGGTGCCTTCACCAATGTAACGCTAGGAGAAAATTACCATTGATTATTCTGTATTTAAAGCCCACTAAGGGAAAAACAAAGATTTTATAACATTCCGAAAATTTCGACTCAGGCGGGATTTGAACCCGCGACCTTCCTATAAATACGGGGAAGCGCTACCAACTGCGCTATTACATTTGGGGTATTATAAAATATTAAGAAATTCCCATTTTTCAGTATCAAAGAATAATATTGGCTAAAGTACCTACCTACCAATATAAGAAGGAAATAGTGCATTACTGCAGCGGCCAGCAAAAGAGGTATTGATGGACGAACGTGTAAATGTGGGCCGTGGAAGCACACATACCTACGTGAGCCCATCAATGCCTAGTTGCGGCCAAGGGTGGCCAAGGCTTGTATGAGTAGTAATTTTCTCAAATAATGCGTGGAACTTTTTTTTGTAAGTAGGACCTAGACAGAACTTGTACATTTTTCAATAAACAGCTTTTTATTTACAAGCCAGTTCGAAATTTAAATAAAACCTTTGATTAGTTACCTCCTTGGATGTTTCGGAGTAAAAAATTCCTTCCATTTTTAAATTACACCCAAAATGAGTGTACATAGTTTACAACAGCCGACCGCTGCTCACATGTATTTGCGAACAGCAATTTCCATTTAACTCGAAGAATTTTGTCACAAAATTTGAGCATTACGCTCAAACTTCCAAGTAAGTTCGAGAAAAAACTATTTTTTCACACATTTTATTTTTTAACACAAAATAATTTCTAAGTCGAAGGCTTCCGGGGCTAAAAACTCAGGAGCTGGCCACTCTCTTTCATACGAAAATAGAGAAGTAGAGAAGAGTCTTTTGTGAACTGGGTCACACGTAATTCAATATAAACAAAAGCCGTTACAGCACATCGGCATTCAGCTCACCAACGTCCAATTAAACGAGCAAATAGCTAAGACACCTGAAAATTGCGACACCACAGAATAGCAGCAGTCGGTGCTACGTGAGCACCCTTCATGATTTGATTACTGATGTCCGTGGCCACAGTTAGCTGGGAAACAGTAGGGAAAGTTACAAAACTGACCGTAAAACGTTAGGATGACAGTCCGTCCACAGCCGATATCGACCGTGGCCGTTAGCACAACATGCAATCAATTTTGAAGTAAGTTTTGACAGTCTTTGAAGAGAAGAGAAGCTGAGAAACTGGTGTTGTTGTTATTGTTGTTTCGGTCCGCCAGTCGACGGGGTATCAAATTTTATAGAATTTTTTAGATTTATTTCTGTTGGTCCTTGAAAGTGTTAAAACATTCATATTTATATTCTTTATTGCAATTATGTTGTTAGGTAAGTACAATGTGAGAGCTTAAAAGTGTAAAGTTACATAATTTTCCATTTTGGTACCGCAAACTGGTAAGTAAAGCTAAAAACTAAATGTATCTCAAGAAACCCCTCAATTTTTTATGAAAGTTTTGTTGAATAAAATATGATTATATAGGTATTGATATTATTTAAATGTAAGTAGTCTATTCAGTGAGTAAGTTAGCATAAAAAATCTCTTGCCACTTTGAATAACCTCATATTATGTCGTAACGCAGATCCACAAGAGACAATCTTATTCTGTCTGGAAATCCGGCATAAATCAGTAGGTACTAATAAAAAACCCATCTAAATATCCTAGGCTCGCATGGTATCTGTTTTTTTTTATGGTACTTGAAGATGGAGCAAGCACATGGCCCATCTGATGTTAAGTGGTAACCATTACCTATCACAAAGCACTGCATCGTGGATCCGGTTTTTTTAAGCGAGCTTTACGATGCAACACCCTGCGTCCATCAACTTGAGGCAAATAAATCTAGATAAAGGGAAACCTATGTATTAATCCATGTTACAAACTATGTATATTCCAATTTTCATCCAAAACCATACAACCGTTACGGAGTTGAGTGGGAACAAGCATAGACACACGAAAACTTTCGCATTTATAATAATGTGATGTTATAAGTGCGCTTTTGCCTACTTTCAGTTTTTAGTTGCATTCAGCTTATTGTGAAATAGGTAGTTGTTTATAATTAACGAGTAGGTATATCATATTCATGTCGATTTAGATAAATTATTTCATAACTTAAAAAAAGGAGTTAAAAAAACGAGGACATTCAATTCGGTTGTTTTTTTTTTCACACAGAACTTTAAGTTATGTTTCTGGGTAATGTTTACACTGTGATGCAGCTAAGCTTCCACCATGGGGTATCAATTTCATTACCCTTTTAATTACGGAGCTCATCAACTTGATTGGGGATGACGTATTGTTGACATTAACCCTCTCATCAAAGAGGGAGAGAGTAATTCCAAAATAGCTAATGTTTCATCTTGCTTCTTTGCAACCGATATAATTTTGCATTGGTTTAGCAATCATATATATTAAGGCGACTATACGTGTCAAACCGCCCTCTCGCTCGCACTATTCAACATTTTTGAAGATATAAAATCACTGAATGCAGTTATGCAAAATAGCAAATCTTCACGGCCTTGAAAATAACAATACAAAGATTCAGCAATATTATCATTTTGATTCTATCACGTTTTCTTAACTGAAAACTTGTACCAATGTGATCGATTTTTGTGCAAATTTTTTGGTAGGAAAACGTGTTGGGTTCAACATGATATTCTTGCTGAACCTTTGTATTGTTATTTTCTAGGCCGTGAAGGTTTGCTATTTTGCATAACTACATTCAGTGATTTTATATCTTCAAAAATGTTGAATAGTGCGAGCGAGAGAGAGGTTTGACATGTATCGTCACCATAAGTGATTTTTTGATTTTAAGTCCAGGCTTCAGGAAAAAATCTAACACTTCGACTTACAAATCTTACAGTCGAAATTTTTGGTTTACATAAAAATCTTACATATTATTAAGATAGATAAACTCATTATTGCACACAAAACCAATACAAAAAAAAAAAAATACAAGAACAAAGAAATAAAATAGTACTGTAGGTAGGTCTTATAGCTTAAGTTTATTTTTCAAAGCATTACTCATAACTACTTACCTGACGACTTCTGTAGGGCAGTGGGCGAAGGCTCGCCTGAGACGCAGAAGGTTGCGGGTTCGATTCCCGCCGCGAGACAAATAATAAATAATGCTGGACGTTATCACACAGCATCATGTAGCCCCAAACTAAGCATAATGTTTGTATGTCCTGCAAATATTCTTCTTGGATCTTCTTCTTCATACGTTTTTACGTAAGTCACGTGGTTCCCATATTACAAGCTCTGCTTAGTTTGGGGCTATATGATGTTGTGTGTCTAAGATAGTGTCAAGCATCATTTACTCTGTGCTGATATTTTCTGAGCGAATATTATCTAAGCATTGTATTTTTTTCTTCTGAACCAGACAGATAAGAAATAAATCCTAAATTGGATCTGTAAATTTGAGACATTTCTACGATGAGCTCCTCCACTTCCCTTCCGGTAATAAAGTCACGACGTGTAAAATCTTCATCGCGATTATTAGATTTTCTTCCCACTGAAGGACGTAACGTATTTAAATGTACGCATTCTACCTCGTAAAGGAAATTCAATAGAAGAAATTAGGTTCACTGCCCTTCTCATAAATACAACCAACCATATTGTAATATTATCACCATCATCATCACCATCGACTTAAAGCCGTCCACTGCTGGACATAGGCCTCCCTCTAATGGGCGCAATTCCACCTTGTCCTCAGCTCGACGCTACCAGCTTCTACCAGCAGCCTTTCGCAAATCGTCGCTAAACCTGGCTGAAGGGCGTCCTACACTACGTTAGCCGAGCTGCGGTCTCCACTCAAGGATTCATTTACCCCAACGGTTATCGGTTCTTCGGCAGATATCACCAGCCCACTGCCACTTCTGCTTGCTAATCCTCTGAGCTATGTCGACAACTTTAGTTCTATGTCGGATAGTCTCGTTGTGGATCCTATCTTTCAGAGTAACTCCGAGCATAGCTCGATCCATAGCTCGCTGACTGGTGGACTAGCCTTACTGTGAGTGTCCGTCTGTCTGTCTGTCACCAGGCTGTATCACATGAACATCGATAGCAAGACAATTGATAATTTTTTGAGATAATGTATTTCTGCTTTTAGTATTTATTGTTATACCGGAACAATAAATACTAAAAGCAGAATAAAATATATATTTAAGGAGCGATACATGTCAAACCTCCCTCTCGCTCGCACTAGGTATTCAACATTTTTGAATACATAAAATCACTGAATTTAGTTATGCAAAATAGCAAACCTTCACGGCCTAGCAAATAACAATACAAAGGTTCAGCAAGAATATCATGTTGAACCCGACACCTTTTCCTACCAAAAAATATGCGAAGTTTTTGGTAAAAAAAAGTGATAGAATCAAAATGATATTATTGCTGAACCTTTGTATTGTTATTTTCTAGGGCGTGAAGGTTTGTTATTTTGCATCTACATTCAGTGATTTTATATCTTCAAAAATGTTGAATAGTGCGAGCGAGAGGGAGGTTTGACATGTATAGCCACCTTAAGCCGGGCGGCTCCCATACAACGGTCCGGAATCCTTCGTCTGTGAGTCCGACTTGGACTTGGCCGGTATGCCAGTTGCAAACTCGGTTGCGAGGGTCAAAAAAATTATCAAAAGAATATTCATTCATTCATTTTCTGCTTTTCAAAACCCGCTGGACATGAGCCTCCTCCTTCAAACGCCATTGCATACAGTTTTGCGCTTTTTGCATCCAGTTAAAAGAGTATAGAAACTTCGAACATATAAACTCGCAATCAGCACCGATTCTTCACTCAATAAGTACCTCACCGTTTCCCCCTCGGACGTGTCTTCCCGTGGTCACCGACGCAGACAGCATGACTCGACATTCAGTGGAATGGTAAAAGCTTAGATGGTAGACTGGCCCGTGGGGTCCGCTAGTGACTGTGATCCGCGACGGGTGACGGCCGGGACTGTTTACTTTCGAGATTGGATCATAGCCTGGAGTGCTTTTCAAGAGCTTAGAAGCCCCAGAGAATCACTTCGAACTAAGTTTAAAGAAATAAATATTATGACAGTCTCGTGCTAATGCCAATATGAAAACTTAATGTACGTCAGAAAAAATATTGCATTGTTTCAGAAAAATAGCGTTAACATTAGATATAATGATAAACTAGATGTTTTTTTTTTTTTACTTTCACGAGTATGAAACATAATTATTTTTGTTTAAAGGGTCTTCTTCGCGTTTTACCTTTTTTATTTTCCCGACGTGTCGCTCGTGTTGATTGTGGTCACGGGATGACTCTTAATGTCACATAAACAATAATAATTATAAACTAGCTGTTCCTACTGTAAGGCTCCATAAAGTTAGTGAATCTTTTAAAAGGTAATTTGTACGTTAGCAAAGCAGTTTCTTTCCTTGCCAATTCTTTTCTGTTTGGTCCCGTTACGAATTGATGTAAATTAAAAAAAAATACGATTCATAGTGTACTTTATAGTTACTAATGAATAAAGCATTTTTGACTTTTGACTTAGTGGGTTTTTATGCAGCGGGTGTTCTCATATAGACGACTAGCTTCGGCACGCGACTCGGCTTGCGTTGTACCGGGATATAAAGTAGCCTGTGTTAATCCAGGTCCAACACTAATAAAGCAAGTTTCATCCAAATCCGTTCAGCTGTTACGGAGTTGACTGGGAAGAAACACACTGACACACAAACTTTCGTATTTATAATGTGTACTACCTACTATCCACTGTCGAACTGATAGACGGCATAAGTATAGTTAAATAAATAATAAATAATGCTGGACTATCACACAGCATCATGTAGCCCCAAACTAAGCAGAGCTTGTATTATGGGAACCACATGATTGATATATTACTTATATACTTTTTTTTTATAAATCATACATAGAAAACACCCAGACCCGAGACAAATATCTGCAGAACATGCAAACATTTGTCCCGCGGCCGAAATCGAACCCGCAAGCTTCTGCGTCTCAGGCGGACATTCGCCCACTGCGCCACAGAGGTCGTCACTGCTGAGTTGTCTCTCGGTGTACCACGGGCAGATAAGGTTGGCAAGTGTCATGAAGACTGAGCTTAGAGGAGTCTTCTACCCTTAAACCTATAGCCTTATACCTAAACCGCCGTAACATGTTCCCTACTAACACGTTCCCTACTTCATGGTGTATGAGCTAAACTAGTTCTGAACATGTACGTATGAGTATTTCTTTTTACTCTTAGTTGTAGCAAAAGCCTATGGGGGAGGCATATGTCCAGCAGTGAACTGCTATAGGCTGATGATGATGATGATAGCAAAAGCACTATGTGCCTACAGTATATCCTATTAATATTATAAATGCAAAGGTTTGTGAGTGGATGTATCGATGAATTTTTGTTACTCTTTCACGCAAAAACTATGCTACTTTTTATCCTGGGACCACGAAAAAGCCGTGGGTGGAAACTAGTATGAAATAAGTTATTAATTTTATTTATTTATTTAGAAACAACATAACATCATAACAGGTTTTTTTTTAACCCTAAAGCGATGGTATATGTAATTAGATAGGTAAATAATTTAAATTAATACTTTTAAGATATGTAGTTACTAGGCAGTAATCAATCTAAACATTTAGTTTCAATGACAACCTGTGCTATTTGTAGGAGTCTCGACAGGTTATTGTTAAAAATATCCACACTGTTCACGGACAAGATATTGAGTAGATAGAAAGCGATCATATTCTTATATGCAAGGCTTTTCGCAAACTTAACAGGATCAACCCTTCCTTATTATACGGTTCAACTCAGTTTTGATTGAAATGCACACATTACACTCAATGTGATTCTTGCATCAAGAAAATAATTTCCTCTCAATGTTTTTTTCCTAACAATGAATTATAAATTAAACAAAGCGTAGGTAATGTTAATGTAACGATAATTAAGTTTCAACAGCGTGACAAATGGAAAGCGGGCAGGTGTTGCCGTAAACCATAATAATTTATGTTTGAGTTGTACAATAGCGATGTAAAACAACTTGTTACAATGCTCGGTGGATGCCTATCGCATTGTTGAATTGTTTTAGTTGAGGAGCCGATAGTTTTTTATTAACAAGTAAAAAGTTTAGTTAGCACGCCAACCTTGCTTTTCTACCAAGAAAGGTTGACGGGCAGAAAATGCTTTATAATTAAGTCCTCCGTTTGTACAAATCTTTTGTTTCTGTGCAATAAAGTGTTAAACTTATAAATAAACAACTACAACACCAGCCTATTCAGCCCACTGCTGGATATAAGAAGTGGGATATGCCCATAATCCCCACGCTGCGCGTGCAGGTCGAGGATCGCAGGGCACAACTTGTGGCACTGCAGACGCTGCTGCCAGTCGGCAGCCAGTGGATTTAACTATGCTAGTGTTAGGCTGTGCTATTCCACAATCAGCCGGCCACCAGAGACCCTTTTTTTAGTTAGTAGAGCACTACGGGCACGTGAGGTTGGCTTGGGTTCCGGGGTAAGAATATATCTTCTTCCACGTGAGAAGAATAATCTTTTTGCAATTTAATTGGTCATATTTCGCCGACATTGCGAGACGTAGAGCCTATAACTTAGATAAGCTGGTCATCGTCGGCCCTGTAGGGGGCAAAGGTTCCAGATGAAGATCTCGATGGTCTGACCAGCTTAGAGTTATGGGAACGTCATTCTACACGTCTGCAGAATATCGCTTGGTGATCACGATCTTCAGGAATGAAGAACGACTATAAAGAAGATAATTTAAGTATTTTATAATTGTTTTCTACAGAAAGACTTTGAGCAATATTAATCAATGTTTCAAGATAATGTATTAATTCAAAAATAGAATGCAATTTTTCAATTCCGTGAAAAAATTGTATAATCAATATTACTGACAACTTATGTCACGTAAAGGGAATTAAACCCGCACCTTCTTGTGTATCATTGGGAATATATTGCGCCGAGGTCATCAATAAATAATAATTGAAGCTAGCTCTCAGACTATTAGAATGTATGAATATTAAGAAATACAGCATGTCCGTGTGTTTCCTAGTCTGTGCTAAAATTATGGAGGCTGCCAGAGAAATAATGATGACTACCAATGAACTTTGAATAAACAATTACATTTCACAACAAATATTTTACATAAGAAAGTGTTCATTTATGGATACTTGTAACTTCTATTGAATACAATAACAAAGTGCCCTCCCCTTAATAAGAGACAGTAAGAAAAGTGCCAATGGACACATTCTTAGAAATAATGTTTGTATAAAATTAAGTTAAATTCGAATTACTCATTAGCCTACTTGGCTAGATTTTATTGCAATTAGTGTACCGTAATAATGTGGTAAACTAATTTATTAAAAAAATAGATACTTGTATACTGACATACTGCTTTGCAGAAGCAATATTCTCATGATTTTCAAAGTAACATGTATTATCATCTTTTATAGGCAGATTTTATTTCTAAGCCTGATCTTGCCTGACATTTTTGAACTCAAAATCAACATTAATGATCACTTTCTGATAGTTATTCGTTAGTATTTAATTTCCTGTCACTCTTTTTTCTTTTTCTTTTATGAACGATGTATTAGTATATTCTTATTATTATTGTATGTATAAGGATTACATTGTATTTAAATGTAATAATTATGTATTATCTTGCATTAGGGCACCGCACTTCTCTAAAGCTTTGCTCTTCCTTTCCTTATCCTTTACTATGGTTGCCTGGAAGAGATCGCTTTCAGCGATAAGGCCGCCAATTGTGTTACCTTCATAATGCTTAGAATAAGTTACTCTTACTTTTCCTTGTATTAATGTGGTAATAACTAAAGTGTTATCTATCTATCTATGCTTAGGAATAAAATATGCCTACGGGAAATCTCTCACACATGGTCAACTGACCCCAAATTAAGCAGCCTGTAATATTTATAACGGAGACTGACTGATAATGATATGCATAAACTTAAAAGATCCATTCTCGGAAAATATGCCACACATATAAGGACGACATTGCTTACTGTTTAACTATTAGCTTCACTCCCATAATTACGTTGTGTTGTGTTTTGTGCAACGCAAAGAGACAAATTAATATTTGTCTATTGTACATGGTAACTAACTAGAATGGCGAGAACCCGTACCAATTGCGTCAAAACCAAACGTATACCATAAAATTTATTATATTTAATAAATGACATTAACATTTTCTTTAGTTTTACACACTAACGGGATTAATACTCAAGTAAAAAATGTTTTTGTTGATTTGCCACCATTAGACAGCAAATATATTGTTACTATGGCAACACTCCTCATTTTTAATTATTTAGACAGTAAAATTGACTAAAAACTTATTGGAGATTTTTTTCATGTTTGTATTGACACACTCAATTTAGTCTTACCGAGCTTAGAGGTACCGAGCGCCATACATCAGACGGGATTGTCCTTTGGTCGGAATGTATAAACTATCAACATAATGTATGTACCTATCCCTCATCATCGAGGGCTTAAAGAGTACCTACATAAAAGTAATTGCCTTAGTAGGTAATGTGCGCATAGCGACTCACAGCTAAGTAGAAACCGATATCATCGAAACTGACGCATGGTATCTCTTACACAATTTGTCTTTCCATCCATCATCTTCCAATTCCTCGTTGAGAAGCACTCCATCTCAATTACCGCTGTATTATCATGATCTAAATACGAATTGTATTTCTTTGTTCAATCCAAATGGCGGTATAAAAATCGCCTACGCCATAACGGTATACAATTGTTTACACTGACCGCTAGTGTTGGGAAGCTCTGGAATTTTACGCGCGCGGCTTATAGAATACTAGCGGCCCGTCCCGGCTTCGCATGGGTTTTAGTATAGATCACTAATCTTTTCTAGCAATAAATATAGCCTATGTTACTCAGGGTGAATGTAGCTTTCCAATGGTGAAAGAATTTTTGAAACCAGCACAGTAGTTTTTGAGTTTATTCATTACAAACATACACACACAAAAAATACAAATTTTTCCTCTTTATAATATTAAGTGTAGTTGAAAATGACTATTGATCTTAAGCTAAATAAATCGTTTGGAAGAAAATATATATTTAACAGGTGTCAGTATTGGTAGACATTCTGTAAGTCTGGCAAGTAACGATACAAATCTTAGCTGAGATTACTGATCATGGTTCATGAATATAAAATTTTGAAAAGCAGTTATTATAATAATAAGCATTGATTGAAGATACTCCTTTATAGGCTTTGATACTGAACTATCTGAAGATGTCTATTATACCCATATTATATCTCGGGGCGAAAAACAATAAGCCCTGTCGAAGGTCTTCGGGCGGGCTTAAAACTCTACACCAGAATTGGAAATTAACGAAGCGCGCGTGGCGTGGCTTACGTTGGTGTTCTTAACGGCACCTTGGTTAAGCAACACTCCGCTTGGTACCTACTTGGATAGATGGCCATTTCATGACGTAGGTATGAGCGCTTCCGTGCATTGGAAGGCACGTTACGATGTTGGTCCCGGCTATGCCAGCCAGCCATGTTGAAGGCCTTAAAACTCCGACCCCACTGGCCACTAACACATACGACGAAGGAAAATATGGGGAAAAAGTCATGATGATCTTTGTTAGTTTTTTTTAGATCAATTTTCCGCCATTTTGGACATCCCTTTGTACCGAGTTTCGTACAATGGTTGATTAAAATGTGCGTACTGTTCGACACAATGAGAGTTATTACGGTGCATTGTTGGCGCTGATTGTGGCGACCGGAGGCTTGCGACATTCTTATGTCAATATTTATGGGAAATGAAAGTACAATTGATGTACTCTTCTATACTTACTTACTCCCATTAGAAGTTATGAAGTTATATTTATTACTCACGGTGTTTTCTAAACATATAAGATAGATTTTGTTGTTTTATGGCAAGGCCACAACAATCTACGATTGAATTTGGTCGTCGCTTTAGGCACATCGCAAAAATCTATGACAGAATTATTTCGTCGTTTTTACACATCGTAATATCTACCACTAAACTACTGAATAAAATAATTAAGCAAGTTAATTTACCTAGATCAGTAAAAATTAAGTATTATCTTTACTGAACTACTTTTAATTTTATCCTATTTGACATCATTCTATAATTTTAATAATTTATTTTACCATTGCTTTACAATACTCTGATATTCATATTTAATTCATCTTTGACATACTTTATCATTTCATATTACACACTTCGATAATTATTTTCTTGTATCCTTTTTGACATCACTTATCACTTGCACGATCTTATGACTTTTATTGTTTTCTCTAATGACCTATGTGATAATTATATTTGCTTATAAAAATTAGTATTTCACAATATTTACTATTTCAGGAATACATATACCTAGACTAGTTTTACTTAGTCTCACTGGGTTCACTTTACACATGATGGATTCAGCAGAATACTAGCTTCCATTGCTAAACAGCGGGTATAATGCGGAGTCGAAGCCATTTTGCTGCTGTAGCACACATGCCACCATGTTTTATGTTAACTTTTTCTCTATTTTGTTTGTTACTTTTTAATTTTGTTGTGTTATGTGTTCAGTTGTAAATAAATATGTCTATGTTTATGTCTAACCATAGCACGCCTACCACCTGACATAAGTTTCGTGGCAGGAATCGAACCCGCAATCTTTTGCGTCTTGCCTTCGTCCACTGCGGACAGAGGCCGTGCTAGTGAGTTATTTGCCAACTCTTCAAAAATACTATATAGGCACTACTCTACCACTATACTACCATGTATAATACAAAATGTAATGAAAACTTTTTGGAACCTCTTCCTATTCCAGTCATCTTCGCTCCATAAAAACTATGAATTATCTTCAAAGTACCCCCTGGCCAGTCCTGGGGGAAATCAGGAGGTGCCGACGTTACTATGTTTTATTGTTTTGGGGCTGGAATTTGGCACGTGAGGGTCGGCTTATTAGTTTTTCTATTAATAATAAAAGTAAAGTTACGTGCCTATTACCTTTGAGTATCAAAGTTAAGACAGACAAGAGTTTTGAGTAAAATCTATGTATAGCCTATCCACCAGTTTAAAGTCGCTCAACGAGCTATGGAACGAGCTATGCTCGGAGTTTCTCTGAAGGTTAGAATCCGTAACGAGACTATTCGACATAGAACTAAAACTATCTGCCGAAGAACCGATAACCGTTGGGGTAAACAGTTCTTAAGTGGGGTCAAGAAGCCAGGTCGATCTGCGAAAGGCAGCTGGTAGAGGCTGGATCGAGCTAAGGACAGGGCTCAGTGGCGCTATTTAGGAGATGCCTATGTCCAGCTGTGGACTGCTATAGGCTGATGATCATGATGATGAATCTAGTTTACTTTTTATAGGTACCATTTAAGCTGTTAACTTACTTACAAATAAAACAAACCGCATCCGTATATTAATGTACTTTTATTTTTAAATAAATATAACCAATAACATTTATTACATCACAGGAGCAGGGTATCATAAAACACAATTCTTTTGCAAATACACTACGAATTCGGCCCATTCATGGTGTCAGAATAATACAAGCTACAGAGCGCCCGCCATGTCAAGTACCTACAGTCTTGAGTATGAACATAAACTGATATTTAACCCACTTATTAACACGAAAACCAGTACAAATAAAGGCCTATTCAGATTGAGCGGTGGTCGCTACGCCATAAGTGTTGTCAAGGATAGAAGCGATGAAGGATGGTAATAGATGCGTTGTAATTAGCACAATATAAAGGCCTTTTCAGATTGAGCTACTGCTGTCTGTAGCCAAAGGTGTTGACAAGGATGGAAGATTGAAATATACTGTTACTATCGTAACTAGATGCGTAGTACCGGACGCGTATAGGATCGGCTTTGATCCTCGATAATAGTTATGATTTTCACATTAGATATATCGCGAGAACTGTCAAAATTTTGCATAGCTCTTGCGATATAAAAAATATATCGTGAAAATCATGATTGTTCGTTCATGAAAAAATTAACGATTGCAGGCGTGTTTTAGAAAAATCTTGGTTGGTAAATTCATCGCGAATCTACCAACTAAAACTGGTCTGCTTCTATGACAATAGCATTGACACGGACATTCTCAGAATTGGGTTTAACTTGACACAAAAGCCACAATCAAGAAGTGAAGTGACGACTTGACTTTTGAACCGTACTACTTTGCCTCATAATAATGTGAACGGCGAAATGGTGGAAAACTATCCCAGAAGCCATTAATTAAAGAAGTGAAGTGAAGTATCTCGAGCAGCGCATAACTGAGTGAAACGTCATGTGTCACATAGCACGTGCCCCGTCAAAAACCTCTCAAATCTGAATACGCCTTTAGAGATGACACAATTTTTATCAAAATACTGTTTTATTATCAAAAAACTCCGATTCAATTCGCTCTCTATAGCCATTATTAAACCGACATAGCATTTTCATTGGGCGTGTAAATGCTTCAATTGACGTAGCTTATTACAAATTAATTACCTACTACTAAATTAAAATTAAATTAGATTAATCTTACGCGTTAAAAGTACAGTCGCGATGAAAATTGTTAGTTTAATTCCTAATTTTTATTATGGAAGCGTTTTAGGCCTTATTTTGTGCGGCTAAATTAATGTAATTTCTATAAGACATCAAATATTTTAAAAATTACTTGTAGTTAGGAAGTTTTTCTTTTGAGGATAATTTCCTTTCTATTCAATGTTAGTTGTTTTAAGGACTTGTTGAAATTAATGAATGGGCCTTTAATTTTTCAAAAGTTTATACTAATACTAATCTAAAAGCAAAAGTTAGGCCTAAAATAGTTCTTAGGCTTTACTTTTTGTCCCCAATTGTGTTTTTATTAAAATTATAAAAAATCTTAAACTATAAATACAATTTGAATACGAATAGTTTGAACCCCAGATCGCTCTTGTAATTCCAAAAATCATGGCGCTGAATAATACTATCCTTTTACCAAACATCGAATTCTAAAGATATGCATAGCTAAAAACAGATAAATATAATCAATCTACAACTAAATACAGTTTTTACAAATCTTAAAACATCCAAGCGAAACTCCTAAGTCGTTTTAAATACATAATTTTATAACTATGGTTTAATAATAATCTGATTTTAAAAAGTACAAACATGGCATACTTAACTACTATCAAAAATGTAACGTAATATTATGGTTTTCGGAGCTTAGTGTTGACTTTCGCACTTTGCCGACTTTTGAAGTCTTCAAGAAAGATAATAGCAGAGTAAAGCCGGCGCTTTAGGAAATTTATATGCAATTAATAGCTTGTCGACTTCTTTTGCAATTTTTTTTAAATTCCAAATTAAACGAATTTATTCACACTTAAATGTTTTTTGTTAATGGAATTAAAACAGGAGGAGGTTTACCGGTCATCGGAATATTTTTTAGTATGTGCCCCAATTGTTTGAACAGCTGGACCGATTTGGAAAATTATTTTTTGTTTGAATAAGTATACTTTTCCATTGGTCCCATTGTCATCAGGTCAGGATCTGGTAATGGGATCCTGGATAAATCGAGGGAACTCTTCAAATGTTATATTAGGCATACCGCGCGATTTGGTTATTTTCTATATAGTTATGTAATTGTTTAGTGTGTATAAAATATTTTAATGTTATTATTTCTGCTTTTAGTAAATATTCAGTTAAGTATTGGAAGTAGGTTTATGTTTTTCGTTAAAAAAATATGTAATAATTGTATTATAAGTCATATAGAGATTTAAGGATATGCTCCTTACGTAGTGTAAAGGATCAAGAAAAGATTTTCATAAATTTAGCTCTTAAATGGGTGCAATGGGAATAAAAGTTGAAAAAACCTCTACGCAAACGAATTCACGACCACTAGTCATTTCTAATGATATAAATCAACTGTCAGCTGCTGAACACCATTTAAGTATGTCTGCGATTAAGAAAGATCGCTTGCAATGTTGATCCTTTTGCTCTCATTGCTTCGCTTGACGTGATTTAGGTATTGAATTTATTTATATCTGCTGCTGTACAGAGTAAAGTTTTTAACAGCCAAGTGTAGCTTTTGAATGTTACCACTAGCTACTGTTTGCGGCTTCCCTCACATTTTTCAAGATTCAAAATGTTTATTTGCATAACTATTTAGATAAAGTACGGAATATATTTTTATGCTAAACATAGGTATACACTTAAAAAACTAAGTTGCCTTATTGCATCGCACAAAATAGAGAGTAGAAAGATTTTGGATTCAGGTTACACCCGGTAAATGAGCCAATAAGCGACTTTTGGTCAAGTATTATTTAATGTACAATGTTGAAACTATGCATGAAACTTTGAAAGTTTAACTGAAGCTCAATTTTTTCAGCTTTGAATGCCTTGTACACAGTAATTATTATTATTAATCCTATTAAAATGTTATTTCTACTTCAGAACTAAATTGTACAATCAATTTACTTAGAAGTTGTGTTGTGAAGGTTTAATAAACATCCAAACCAACTTTCACATTTATAAATCAATAGTATACGTACCTAGTGAGATTTATGATACAAAATGATGCATTTGCGCAGAACCTTTGTCAATTTTGCGGTTGATTTCTGAATATGGCGATCGAAACGTGATATCTCGATACTGTGAATAAGTGGGTATTGTGTATTTTATCCCAAGCCTCGGGAGATGCATAAATAACAGTGACAGCTCAATTGTAGATGATTACAATGATGCGGATGTTTACCGACCGAAGATTCTGAGAACTTTTTGTGAACAACAAAATTGCATATATTTTTGACTAGGGGTTTTGGATCTATTGATGGATATTACGGGAAGAAAATTATAACAGTTTATCAATTGAGTAATTATTCAATTACGGATGATATTTTTTATAATAGGTACAAACATCTAAGTACAGGGGCCTTCTTTAGTATATTAGTACATTCAAAACTGAAGAATGTGTCCTATAAAAGGGTATTATTTATTAAGCTATTGCATAGCTTCTATCGAGGGCCTTGAGCGCGGGGATCGAATCCAGAAATTCCGTAACGAAAAAAAACCTCACGCTCCCCACTCCGATTTACTTAATTTTATAATCTGTTGCTTGGAAATAGAGTTCATATTCAAACTTTTGTATTCTATTAGTTCTTCGTCACAACGTCGCAGCGCTATTGTTCAACACAGTAAAGATAGCTACACGTCCATGATTGGCCTCTGACACGAACTGACGTCTGACGTTTTTCACCTGAATCTAATTTCAGTTTTGTTTTGAAATTTGTTTTCTTATCGGTCACCACGCTCAAAATGTGTAACTTGAATTAATATCAAAGAAAAAGAAATACTGCATAAATAAAATAAATAAATAATTATAATTGCATAAGTTGATACAAAATGCTATGCAATAGCTTTACCGCGGCAGTCCCCGAGTGACACACGTCTTTTTTTTTAGGTACATGGTGATGTCAATGGGTGTTGGCCATGTTTGTACTTATTAAAACAAAGTTCCTTAATATTATTCTTAGTAAAGCTAGTAATACTGTACATACCTTAGTCAGGCAACGCATTTGTTCAAAGGCGCCTTCAATACGAAGACAACAGACAGACAGAAAACATAAATAAGTACTCTGTACAAGAGAACATGTTACTTTGGCAAGATCAAAAAAGAAAATATACAGATACAAGTTAAAGAACGGTTACGAACACAAATAAAATTATCCCCTTAGGAAGTAGAAAAATCTATGCGCTAAATTATTATTTAATATTCCCTTAGCTAAGATTTATTTCATAAAATGAGGTACGTGTAACCATTGTGACTATTGCAGAGATGTCATTCCTATGACTTAACCCTACATTGTACAATCGCCGGCACAAGTCATAACAACTGTCAAAACAAACTCCACCCAGTGTCACTCTCACACCAATAAATATTTCGACAGATGATAAAACTAATGATGCCATTGCAAATTATAAACAATATTAACATGCGCATTTTATAAAATAACAATTATACATAAAATGCAAGAAATGGAACGATTACAATAGTTAGATTATAAAATTAAACTATTAGCATAAAATAAATAAAAACTTAGTAATTTACATTTGTAACGAAATCCTAGGATGGAAACTCATCATCTCATCAAAGAAATCCCCAATTATTAAATAGTTAATCAGCGTATTTTTTATATCAATGGATATGGGGGCTTTCTCTTTTATTTTTGGCATTATAAAATCTATGAATATATTATCATCAAAAACGCTAAGTAAGTTATATTTAGTAATTAACGTTATTCCTAACGGACTAGGCAAACGTTTGACGTAAACAGAAATGAATATTGACAAAAAAGAAAGTAAGAATTTATCAGTCATGTAGAATATCAGATCTCTAGTACATCAGTCAAGCCTGCTTAGCCCGTAACAGATACAAGCGTGATATGGACAGACAACATTCACTTCTGTCAACGCGATTAATGTATGAAGGTAATAGACAGCACTTATATGGCAGTAACAGTTAAAACAACTACATTCAATTCGCGTTTGCACGGATCCAACGACGGAACACTTTACAATCGAACAACAAGAACAACCCGCCCGGAAACTCCGCAAACAAACATGGCGGGCGGTGACAGCTGATTTAAGATGGCGTCGGTTAGTGGCAGTTGATGGCGCGCCGTTGGAGGCGGCGGATGCGTCGGTGCCAGTCGTCGCGCCACTCCAGCAGCAGGGTCCTGTCGCCAACTGTTAGTCCGGGCAGGCCAGACGATATGCCTTCTTTTTCCACTCCTAGGATTAGGTAAGACCTGTAGAAAGAAGATTCAACTTGAGTAATTAGACTGATAAACAATACTTTTAGGAGTCGAATGAGAAATATTATTGAAGGGATTAAAATTATTCTAGGCAACCTTTGGATGGAGAATCTAAATTCAATTTTAAGCAAGCGCCATTGAGCCTAATTTTTGCCTCTCCGCAAAGTCCGCATCATCTGCCAGCTATATTCCGCAAGTAATCGCTTCACCTGGCCGGGGATTAATTTCATCTATTTACGCTAATGGTATATGAGGTATACGGAACTTACTTGTTGAGTTTGAGCTTAGGGCACTTGCATGCGAGATCCCTGGCGCGTACGAACAGCGCCACGGATCCGCGCCTGAGACGCGAGCGAGGCCCTCTCTTGTAGACGGCCTGCACGCTCAGCGCCAGCCGCACCCATTCTCCGGCCGCGCCGTGTGCCTCTCGCCCGACCACTCTGCCCATTATGACTGGAA